>CALYDD020000475.1:0-22264 GCA_944472135.2 Trichobilharzia regenti
GTATACAGATTTGTAGTTGTGAGGAGTTGGGCGAGATAATTTCTTTTTGTTGACTTGTGTATTCCGTATTCTTAAATCACATCACATGAGGGAGGCCTACGGCCAATGTTATCATCATTCTTATTCCCGTAGTTCGTGATAATCTCAATCTTACCTACTTAGTTCAGTCAGCTAACTGAGTGAAAAAACTTCACATTCTATGGCGAAAATGAACAAAATGAGGAATACTTCACATTTTTAATAAAGAAAAAGTACAATTTGTTAAAAATGTGACTGGTGAAGTAAAACTGACTGTTAATGATGATGATGATAATTTGTCTAAGCAGTAAAATGAACGAAAGAAATAAATAAAGAAAGAACACAGTCGAGGGAGGCATCATCTTCTCCTTGTCCACCACACGCTGATTACCATTCTCACTCCTTAATCGATTGTCTGATTATTTCACAGCGAATTGGTGAATGACGAGATTTTATTTTCTCCAAATATCCACTTTCACTTCTACAGATTTATTGTTCAACTTCACCTTTGGTAGGTAAAGAGACAGAATATTCCCCGTCATATTTTTCATTATGTAATCTGGATGTAGATTCAGCTTAAATCCATTCGGATAATGAACATATTGTGGTATGTAAATCTCTGCAATCAAAACGACTTGTTCATCAACAACACTTCGATTAGATGGTATTTGAGCAACGATGGATTGGTGGAGTGTAGAAAAACGAAATGAAATTCTCCCGTCTTATGATTGAAACGAAGTTTCTTCAGTTTACCATTAGTTGATTGAGGATAAGGTCGAATGAAAGATTTCACCTGAAAAATAAAAATGGAATAACGAAATATAAACAAACAGACAAACAAATACACACACAAAAGACGATTGATTGAATAACAGTGTCTTATCCACGCCAAGTAAAATACAAAGTAGCATTATACTGGAGAGAATGAAGCATCGCCTGGATACAGAACTCCTCCAGCCACACAGGAACAAGCTCTCTTGATTCAGCGAAGACAAACCATGTGATGATCAAATTTCAGCTCTACGCCACGTCATCACAGAACAAAGCATAGAATGGCAGTCAAACCTCACTCGATCTCAACTTCATCGACTTCGAAAAGACCTTCGATGGAAAGAGTTGACGGAGAATTAATCTGGAGACTACTTCAACACTACGGCGTGCAGTACCCAAATCTTTATCAACCTCATTCAACATCTGGCTATATAATGATGATGATATCACATGTCAGATGATCCACAACAGGAAACTCGGCGATGTGTTCAAAGTGCATACAAGTGTAAGACAAGCTGGTTAGTTGGTTGACTGTCTATTATCATCCACGGTGATATTCCTAAGTGTGGATGACTAGATTAGGCGTCAGACTGTGAGTTGGGATCGAGGAGTCAGGAATACGCTGGACCACCGGTAAGAAGACTCTAGAAAATCCGTATTTCGCGTGTATGTGACTTATATTCAGTGTCACACAAACTCGACGACTTACGGGTGGAAACTGGTAACAAACTTGCTGAAGAAGCTGGGTGGATGCCTGGCTGTTAGCGAGAACAGGACATTATGCATGTGATCATTGAGATGTTTTAAATAGAGATGATGTAGGTAACCAACCAACATCATCTACATCAACCAGCACCATTCACTATTAATGGGATAGATTTAACGGGGTTTACCTTCTACACTTATCTAGGCAGCCTGCCTCGTTTCAGCTACAAGCAGTCGGAATGGATGAAGATTTCAAAGGCAGTCAAAATCGAAAATGCAAGATACACGTACATCAACCTACAAACAGTTTGGCAATCTTCGGCACTCAGCATAAGGAACAAGATTATAATTGTCCACACCACTATCAATTAGGTCCTTCTATACGCGTCAGAAACTTCTATTGCGTGTAACGAAAAGAATTTACAATAGTGAGCTGCAGACTTTCACCAACATCTGCCCACTTCGCTGACTACATACTGAAGATCAGATGGCCAGCGAGAAGGAATTAGTGACAAGAAACTCTGGCAATGAACAAACAAACCAAAACTCGATCATGTGAAGAGCTTTATGAAAAAGAGATTATGAGCAGTCGTGGTGTCAGCCAGCTGAGGAGGACAGCAGAATACAGAAGAAATTGGGGATGTGTTGTTGAGGCCAGCCATATGTTCCACTCGGAACCCAAGGGAATAATACCAACAAATATTCAATATTCAGAGGATTTCGGGTATTGCTGAAAGAGCGAGTTAAATTATCATGGCCATAGTCAACGTCTGTCAATGGTTGGCCTTCAAGAGCTAATCAGACACTGGAGTGCATTAAGAATGATAATCTCAGATGAAAGCATGCCTACCTTTTGGAATTTATTGATGGTGGATAAAGACTGTATTTCAAATTATCCCCTAGGTGCTTTTTCTGTGAATGTATACTATCAGTTAGGTAGGTAGGTAGATTGTTATGGTTACGGGTTTCAAGATTAAGGCTTAAGGTTAAGTCCACAATTTGGCTGGCAGTTAGTATTATGGTTAGAGTTAGGAGTAAGTCAATGAACAGTGTCAGAAATATCAATTGATCTCAATGTACCATAATTTACAGTCGCCTGGATGAATGCATGGACGTGATAGATCTATCCCACATGGTATTACTTCTCTATAGATCATACATGACAAGTATATAGTTTTGTACCATAACCTCAGTAGGTTTCGATGCATTTTTCAACGACTATGGGACTGTTGCAGCGAAGAAAATTTTCTTTTCGACGAAGTCATCATCTAGGCTGTACATTCGTGTATTTATATCAAATGGATGGGAAAGTTCCAGAATAATATCCGGTCAAGGGTCAAATTAATAAAAATTAAAATTGGGAATTAGAATGCCATAATAAACAGGGGGATGGATAAAACAAACAAAGTAGCATTAAAATAACTAAGAAGACTGACATTGTGCAATTAGGGGTTAGAAATGTAGAAATAACAAAATAGACAGGATGTTTGGATAAAAACTAATGTGATGAATAATTGTTTATGCAATCAGGGATTAAATATGTAGAAATAGTAAAATGACAAAATAAACACTAAGTTCGGGTATGAAAATATGGTAGTGTAAACAGGGATTAAGAAAAACTTGAAATAACATGAATAAACAGGAAGTTTAGATAAGAAAGGCGATGGGATGGTGATTACTAAAAATTACCTGTTTATGATGGCCATGGCAAGGACAGGGGTTGGACGTATTTCTTTTGTATACAAAGCGTGGGTTTGAGCTTTTGTATAGCTAGCGCCTCGGCTATGCCCAGATGTCTTGATTTTACTCCCTTTGATGGGTTTGATCGAATCTTGTAAATGATTTTGAAGGATTTTTCGAGTGGCGCTGAATGTCCTGAATTCACCAGGTGTTCTGTCACCGAACTATTTACCCGTTTTCGTTCTCCTTTTACTAGCCAGGCTGGATAGTGTTCACGAGCGCGTTTTTCAAGTCGGCGCATGGTACGGCCAACGTACTCAGCTCCACAAGAGCAAGTAAACTGGTATATGCACGTTGAGGTGGCCCAATGCGACAGCTTGTCTTTCGCGTTCTGGCTGAACAGTTTCTTGCAGGAAAACGTCAGTCGTAGGCTAGCGGCGAAGTATGTTTTCCTCAGCGATTTTGAGAGGCGTCTGCGAAGGATTTCTGCTTCAATATCACCTTTGAATTCTAGATTAAGCAGAAGCATTTTCTTTGGGACGGATTGGACTTGTTCAGAAGTCTTCTTAGGTTTGAGATTCTTTTCTATGAACCTGGGCGGGAAACCGTTTTCCATCAGGGTTTTTCGAAGATTACGCAGTTCTTCTTCAACCACTTCCTCGCTGCATATCTTCCGAATCCTCGAGGAAAGAGCGTATATCAGGTTCCTCTTTCTGCTCAGGGGCACGAAGCTTTGAAAGTTGATGAATTGTCCATTCCATGTAGGCTTTTTGTATATGGACCTTTTCAGGGAGTTGTCGGCGTTTCTTGTCAGATGGACGTCGAGGAAGTGGAACATTCCGTCGGATTCAGTCTCAAGTGTGAAGTCGATGTTTGGGTGGGCATTATTGAAAATTTGAAGTAGGTTTTTTAAATCACAGTTCTCATCACAAATAATGAAAGTATCATCGATGTATCTCTTGTAGAGATGGAGGTCGTTGATAGTTGTTGATAAGGCGTTGTTCTCTAAGCTAGCCATAAAGCAGTCGGCTAGAAGGGGTCCTAAGGGAGAACCCATTGCTACTCCATCTACTTGCCTGTATATTTCTTTGTTGAAACTAAAGTATACGTTGAAGGTGCATCGAAGTAACAGTTCTTTCAGGTAATGAATTGGTATATCGACATTGATGTTATTGGATTCAATGTAGTCACAAAGGAAACATACGGTTTCTGTCAGTGGAACGTTGGTGAAGAGAGACACGACATCCAGGGAGACCATTTTCTTTTCTGCCACATTGACATTCTTAATTGAATCAACAAAGTCGAATGTGTCGCAGAGGTTATGTCTTGACAGCTTCTCTTTCACCGGCCCGAGAATCTCCACCAGCCATTTCGCGATTGTATGATATGGGGAATCTATCATATCTAGTATTGGGCGGAGTGGGACGTCTTGTTTGTGTACCTTGGGTAAGCCGTACATACGTGGCGTTGTAGAACCAGATGGGCGCAGTTGTTCGTATAGCTTTGAACTGATAATGGATTCGTCCTTCATTTTCTTCAATATCTTTGTTAGCTGGAGCTCCGTCTGTTCAGTGGGATCTTTCTGTGGAGACTGTTTCTGAAACTTTTTATCATCGGATAGTATCATCGAGAGTTTGCTTAGGTAGTCTGATTTGTTCATCAGGACGATTCCGGAGCCTTTATCTGGTCGCGTGATGATCAAGTTTTCATTATCTTTCAGTTCTTTCAGCTCCTTTCGATGTTCTTTGGAAAGGACGTTACGGAGGCTGGGTTTTTTGTTGATATAATCGAGACAGCAATTTAAAACGGTTGATTTGAAAAGTTCTGCATTCTCATATGAGATTGGGACGAGATCTTTCGTCTGGTCGATTAAATTCTCAAATTGCACTTTCGTGTTGAGTTCATTCACTTTTGACGTTGCATCACAAAACTTAGGCCCAAGTGCTAAGATTTGCATTTGAATTGGAGATAGTTGAACATCAGAATAATTGTACACGTATTTTTCTGGACAAGTAGGAAAGACGGTTTCTTTTGTAACGGACTTTAGGCTTTGGTTTAGTTTCATTATAACATCATCTGTTCTTTTCTTTGTAACCGTATTGGAGTAGTTTTCGAATGCTGTTCTCTCGTCTTCAGATAACTCATGGAGAACGTGGGAGCTTTTTGAGATATTCTGCTCTAGCTCAGGTAGTCTTGATCGCACTGCATCGATGTGATTCAGAGTGTGTCGTTTCAGCGTACGTGAGTTAGGGGATATGTGATTTCGTCTGAGATGCTTCCAAAATACTTTGGGATATTCATGTTTCTCGAGACAATTCTTCAAGAAGAAAATCTTTGCGTTCGCCTCAGCAAGCTTGACGGACAAACGTAGAAACTTGTTCAGTTCCCTTACCGTCGAACGGTCCTTGCTCCTCTTTAAATCACGGAATATACACATTGGGTCATAGGAGTAAATAAGAAGACAGTTGCAGCGAAGAAAATTTTCTTTTCGACGAAGTCATCATCTAGGCTGTACATTCGTGTATTTATATCAAATGGATGGGAAAGTTCCAGAATAATATCCGGTCAAGGGTCAAATTAATAAAAATTAAAATTGGGAATTAGAATGCCATAATAAACAGGGGGATGGATAAAACAAACAAAATAGCATTAAAATAACTAAGAAGACTGACATTGTGCAATTAGGGGTTAGAAATGTAGAAATAACAAAATATACAGGATGTTTGGATAAAAACTAATGTGATGAATAATTGTTTATGCAATCAGGGATTAAATATGTAGAAATAGTAAAATGACAAAATAAACACTAAGTTCGGGTATGAAAATATGGTAGTGTAAACAGGGATTAAGAAAAACTTGAAATAACATGAATAAACAGGAAGTTTAGATAAGAAAGGCGATGGGATGGTGATTACTAAAAATTACCTGTTTATGATGGCCATGGCAAGGACAGGGGTTGGACGTATTTCTTTTGTATACAAAGCGTGGGTTTGAGCTTTTGTATAGCTAGCAGACTATGGGACTCTTTCGCATCCGAATTCTGATTGTTTGTCCAAAGTCACTGCGATTTTGGCTATGAAAGTTTAACGTTGCAGCTGAAATTTTCGTTTATTGGGCTGATTTTCTAGTAGAATTTCAGCATCGGGTCCCAGTGACTTAATGATCTACGAGTTAGCTCGCCTTTTAACCGGAAGATCGTGGGTTTGAATTCTGGAAGCGAATCAACCAACCGAGAAACTACAGCCGATGAAATAATCCGTAGGAAATTCAAATGGATCGCACACATGCTAAGGAGACACTCAGCATGTAAGATCAGGTGTCAAGCCGTCGAATGACATGGAGAGTATCATGGAAGAGACCATGTAGGAATGAAGTGAGTGCTTATAATCAATCTTTCGGTCAGTTAGAAGCTACTGAAGAGAACAGAACGAAATGGGCACGTAGTTATGAAGCCGTATGTTACACTTGGAACTCGAAGGAATAATCATGAATATTATTATTAATAATGATAATAATACTCTTTGAGCAGATCTCTTCAATAGTACTTGAACACCGAAGTGTAAAATGTGGATAGAAACTTCTAATAGTAAAAAGTTCAAACAATCGATTACCTGACTGTCAATAGGATTTCCCATTTCGTCGAGAAAATTTCCATCCCAGTAGGTCCACGATTCAAAGCGTTTATCAACTTCATCAAGTATAGCATTGCATTCAACTGTATTCACACTATTTGCGTTTCCATCATCTCCACATATGCCGAATTCAGTTAGAAATCGACCACCGCCAGTCCTCTGCATAGCTTTAATAGCATTCGATATAACATCCGGTAAGAGGAACTAAATACAGAACAGGTAAAATGTTAATAACAAATAATCAATATATCAGAAATATACTCCGAAAACTCTGTACTGAGATGACTGATGCAGTGAGTTATGACAGTAGTTTGATGAACTGTTCGCCGAGAGAAGAACAAGAGGTTCAGCGAAGATGTCTAACTTTTCGGCGATTTCATTCTCAGAAGCAGCTATAAAATCGCATTTATTTACATAACTTAACTTACATACATTTATTATTTAATTCCACATAGTGTCGAAGGAGTAAATTAAAGGTGACAATAATTTCCAAATTGACATGGAAATTAGAAGGTGTATGAATTTACATTACTAGGCGGTTAGAGATAACAGTTCCAATGTATGTAAAACAGGTTGTTTCTTTTAGATTAATATTTTGACAACTCGAAAAATAATTCCAACTAGATATAAAAGTTCAGATGTGTGAATAACGGTTACAAGGGACTTGGACAAGAGGTAGAACCAGTTTCTTTTGAATGCACAGCTCAAGTTTTTCGTTACATATGGTGAGGGCTTCTACAGCACGAAAAAGTCGGAAACACTCTGACCTTGGTAGATTTTTGTTTACTTAAGTTTGGCATCCATACTGGGTAATGTTCTCAAAAACACGATTGGTTAGGATTTACATAGAACAATCTATGTGCTTAGCTCCACAAGAGCAGGTGAACTGATATATGCATATTGAAGTGGTCATACGCGGAAGTCGGTCCCTCAGAAAGCTTCGAGGCAGTGGGCGTCAGAAGAATATCAGCATAAATTATTGCTCATAATCGTATCAAGGCACTCACACAAATTCGTGCTTCATTCATTTACATGTATATAAATGCAGCAAAAACGTTCTGTGAGTAGTGCCTTGAAATTATTATAAGCAGAAATGATAATTTGTGCTCACAAAGTCGTCATCAGTAAATTTAACTTCATAACACTGTGTGATTTTATCAAGATAATATTTTATCCATAATGGAGTTATACTTCACCACCATAGTGCCCAAGTTTTATCCTTATATCAATAAGTTGCTCACTTTGTTTTCAATTTGATGGTGTTGAATTTCATTTGGAAGCCATTAATACAGCCTAGACCTTGGTTAGTAATTTCAGAAGACAAAAATACGGAGACTGAGCAAAGAATATTCGCATTTTCGATATCTACTCTATCTATGTGTACATGTATACATAATATTTCGAAGACAGTCGTTATTGACAAACTAATGTGCAGGTGTTGCTTTTCAGAGATTCGATTGGCTTCAGGATTTCATCATGAGCTGACATCAGTTAAAGAAAGATTGAAAAGTCAGCGGAGAGCACTAGACAGCTGTATGCATCCACTCCACTGGGGTTTGAAGCCACGTCCTTCTGGGGAAAGGTGACAGAGAGAGAGAGCTCTTAGATCATTCGCCCACGCCGACTAGATCCTGTCATCTCATGGCTTTTTAAATAATAGTCAGTTGTTGTCATCAAAAGAATTACTGTTCAGAAGTATGCGATGTAAGTGGTACTGAATGAATGTCAGATCAAATACAGGAGATTTATGTGACAATTAAAGGTTGTTGAAACAATGGTGGGCATTTAAAGCGAAGAGTCTGAACTAATTTCATCTGTACATAAATAAGTTAAACTTCTTGATGATAGATTCTGACGTCTCCAGCCACATATGTTCTACAAAAGACGAACTTGGAAAGTAAAATTAAGAATAGCCAGAATACAACAGATAACTTCAAACGCCTTGTCAACATCAACTTTGTGTTCAATGGCTAAACCTCTCTTTGACCTCATCTTCTTCACACACAAAATAAATGTGATGCGTTCACAAGACATTTTAGCTTGCCTTCAGACTAAACTTAGTTTTTTTTACCTCACCAGTTGGTCGTCTTTTGTATGTAGCTAAAGCTGTCGGATTCTACTTGATGAAGCCCACCTAACTTGTGTGTTCAAAGGAAATTCGTTCAGACGCATATCCCAGCCTTGATCATTGCCTATCACTACCTACCTAACTTGAATTGCCTAATTAATTCTCTCCTTAGTTTCCATGCTACATTCAATTTAGTATAAACAATTGTTATGCATGCTATCACTATTACACAGCCTTCTTTGATGAACTGTAATTCTACTGGTCTTAACAACTCGACACTATTTGAGTAGAGACATGAATGTTGAAAATAACCGTGGAGATGAATGAGAATGCTATCAAAAATGTGGATACTCTTTGATCAGTCTTCTTTTGTTTTTCCTTCTAAATTTTAAAACAGGAATTTTCGCCATATTACGAATAACCTCGTCTGCCAGTTTGTTGTCTATTTTCTCCTGCCTGCGAGTCTTTGGGATTGTGTGACATCCAACGACATAAATAATCTCCGCATGAAATCCAGATCTTCTAAAGTCTTCTTGTCTTTTGTTTTCCGTCGTCCTCTTTGGCTGACTATCCTCACGATCGCCCTCCATTTCACACGATCATTTCCATTTCATCCTCACACTGATGACTCACCAGTCTCTTTCCAACCGAGCAATGTCATTCAACGGCCTCCTCAGTGCTTGTATGCCCGATCAATCTTCACTTTCTCCTAGATATTTGTTGAACGTTGGGTTCTTGGTTAGTTTTTTTGCCACAAGTTCTCGTTGCTTATTAGTTCTGGCCATTTTGGCTTCAATATGAAGCCAGAGAAGACAACTGTTGATGTGTCTGGTTGTAACAAATCCTTTTCGTGATGCGCCACCAAGTTTCTGACCCATATAGCAGCACTAACTGACCGACGTCACATTTGTGTTGAAAATCCGAATCTCATTATTTATGCTGAGTCATTAAAGCAGTTCAGAAGATTTCCAAATTGGTTTCAGGTTGATGAAAGCGTATCTTGCCCTTTGGATTCTGACTGGATTTGAAATCTGCAACGGTAACGACTGCCTCTAGTTGGGACGACCCTGGCTGCCTAGTTAACTGAAGGAGGTAACCTATGTTAAATCTCTCCTGTTTATGGTGAATGGTGCTGGTTGTTGTTGATGATGTTGGTTGGTCATCTTTATCACCTCCATCTTCAACTTCTCAGTGTTCACCCTAGAAAGTGTTCTGTCTTCGCTGACAGCCAGCCAGCCAGCCAACCTCGTCAGCCAGTTTGTTGCTAGTTTTCGCCTGCCTGCATGTCTTCGAGATTGTTTGACATTCAACGACATAAATCATCCACATGCGAAATCCAGATCCTCTAGAGCCTTCTTATCGGTCAGTGCAGCGTATTCCTATCTACTCACTCCCGAATCACACTATGGCGCATAATCCAGTCCACCACAGTTAGATATATCATTGTTGCTGATAACAGGCAGCCAGCTTGTCTTACTCCTCTGTTCACTCACTGCAAAGGCAGGCTTTGCTTAATTTTCCATTGTAGATCACCTGATACATAGCATTGTCATTTAGCCAACTGTTGAATGAGTCTGATTACGATTCAGGCACTACACGCTGTAGCGTTGAAGCAATTTCCAAATTATACAAAATATTTTCTAGTATTCTTAAATGGTGACCTTACAAACACGCACACACGTACCCACCAAAATTGTCTACTGATATTTCCAACTGACTAATTAATTTCAAACCCACATTCGTTCTGGTTTCTGTCACACTCACTACTCACTTTTGCAAAGGGAAAAACAAAACAGTCAGAAATTTACCTCATCACAAACAATTTTCTTCCAAAACGGCATAGTTGAATTTGAATTTTCTGTCTGTAGAATCCAACAGTAATAATGGTAGGATAATACACTTTTATTCGGCGCTGATTTATCTTTATTCGCTCCTGGTACACGTTCGAATCCTGTGCCTAACCAACTCGTAGTGAAAGGAGTAAATATCCCATATGTAATGGGTTCATAAAATATCAGTGTCTCAGTATCATGTTTCCGTATTCGTTCGACCAGATAATCGTATACTGGTTGCAGATTATATCGTCCAGCGTAACCTGAAGATGACGATAATGATGACGATAATAAAATAAAACAAAACACAAACAAAAGAGCAACATACGGCTCGGGAATAGCCAGCATTCGCCGTCGGTAAACGTGATCTGTGAAGATTTACCCTGATATACATAGAAAACTACCAAATGTCTAATATTTTGTGAATTCTTATCGAGCATAAACTGCAAACTGACTGAGTGCACAGTCACACAGTGAAAATGATGATTTGTCTAATTACCTCTACATGTGAGTTGGTAAGTTAGTTAGTTAGTTAGTTAGTTAGTTAGTTAGTTAGTTAGTTAGTTAGTTAGTTAGTTAGTTAGTTAGTTAGTTAGTTAGTTAGTTAGTTAGTTAGTTAGTTAGTTAGTTAGTTAGTTAGTTAGTTAGTTAGTTAGTTAGTTAGTTAGTTAGTTAGTTAGTTAGTTAGTTAGTTAGTTAGTTAGTTAGTTAGTTAGTTAGTTAGTTAGTTAGTTAGTTAGTTAGTTAGTTAGTTAGTTAGTTAGTTAGTTAGTTAGTTAGTTAGTTAGTTAGTTAGTTAGTTAGTTAGTTAGTTAGTTAGTTAGTTAGTTAGTTAGTTAGTTAGTTAGTTAGTTAGTTAGTTAGTTAGTTAGTTAGTTAGTTAGTTAGTTAGTTAGTTAGTTAGTTAGTTAGTTAGTTAGTTAGTTAGTTAGTTAGTTAGTTAGTTAGTTAGTTAGTTAGTTAGTTAGTTAGTTAGTTAGTTAGTTAGTTAGTTAGTTAGTTAGTTAGTTAGTTAGTTAGTTAGTTAGTTAGTTAGTTAGTTAGTTAGTTAGTTAGTTAGTTAGTTAGTTAGTTAGTTAGTTAGTTAGTTAGTTAGTTAGTTAGTTAGTTAGTTAGTTAGTTAGTTAGTTAGTTAGTTAGTTAGTTAGTTAGTTAGTTAGTTAGTTAGTTAGTTAGTTAGTTAGTTAGTTAGTTAGTTAGTTAGTTAGTTAGTTAGTTAGTTAGTTAGTTAGTTAGTTAGTTAGTTAGTTAGTTAGTTAGTTAGTTAGTTAGTTAGTTAGTTAGTTAGTTAGTTAGTTAGTTAGTTAGTTAGTTAGTTAGTTAGTTAGTTAGTTAGTTAGTTAGTTAGTTAGTTAGTTAGTTAGTTAGTTAGTTAGTTAGTTAGTTAGTTAGTTAGTTAGTTAGTTAGTTAGTTAGTTAGTTAGTTAGTTAGTTAGTTAGTTAGTTAGTTAGTTAGTTAGTTAGTTAGTTAGTTAGTTAGTTAGTTAGTTAGTTAGTTAGTTAGTTAGTTAGTTAGTTAGTTAGTTAGTTAGTTAGTTAGTTAGTTAGTTAGTTAGTTAGTTAGTTAGTTAGTTAGTTAGTTAGTTAGTTAGTTAGTTAGTTAGTTAGTTAGTTAGTTAGTTAGTTAGTTAGTTAGTTAGTTAGTTAGTTAGTTAGTTAGTTAGTTAGTTAGTTAGTTAGTTAGTTAGTTAGTTAGTTAGTTAGTTAGTTAGTTAGTTAGTTAGTTAGTTAGTTAGTTAGTTAGTTAGTTAGTTAGTTAGTTAGTTAGTTAGTTAGTTAGTTAGTTAGTTAGTTAGTTAGTTAGTTAGTTAGTTAGTTAGTTAGTTAGTTAGTTAGTTAGTTAGTTAGTTAGTTAGTTAGTTAGTTAGTTAGTTAGTTAGTTAGTTAGTTAGTTAGTTAGTTAGTTAGTTAGTTAGTTAGTTAGTTAGTTAGTTAGTTAGTTAGTTAGTTAGTTAGTTAGTTAGTTAGTTAGTTAGTTAGTTAGTTAGTTAGTTAGTTAGTTAGTTAGTTAGTTAGTTAGGTTAGTTAGTTAGTTAGTTAGTTAGTTAGTTAGTTAGTTAGTTAGTTAGTTAGTTAGTTAGTTAGTTAGTTAGTTAGTTAGTTAGTTAGTTAGTTAGTTAGTTAGTTAGTTAGTTAGTTAGTTAGTTAGTTAGTTAGTTAGTTAGTTAGTTAGTTAGTTAGTTAGTTAGTTAGTTAGTTAGTTAGTTAGTTAGTTAGTTAGTTAGTTAGTTAGTTAGTTAGTTAGTTAGTTAGTTAGTTAGTTAGTTAGTTAGTTAGTTAGTTAGTTAGTTAGTTAGTTAGTTAGTTAGTTAGTTAGTTAGTTAGTTAGTTAGTTAGTTAGTTAGTTAGTTAGTTAGTTAGTTAGTTAGTTAGTTAGTTAGTTAGTTAGTTAGTTAGTTAGTTAGTTAGTTAGTTAGTTAGTTAGTTAGTTAGTTAGTTAGTTAGTTAGTTAGTTAGTTAGTTAGTTAGTTAGTTAGTTAGTTAGTTAGTTAGTTAGTTAGTTAGTTAGTTAGTTAGTTAGTTAGTTAGTTAGTTAGTTAGTTAGTTAGTTAGTTAGTTAGTTAGTTAGTTAGTTAGTTAGTTAGTTAGTTAGTTAGTTAGTTAGTTAGTTAGTTAGTTAGTTAGTTAGTTAGTTAGTTAGTTAGTTAGTTAGTTAGTTAGTTAGTTAGTTAGTTAGTTAGTTAGTTAGTTAGTTAGTTAGTTAGTTAGTTAGTTAGTTAGTTAGTTAGTTAGTTAGTTAGTTAGTTAGTTAGTTAGTTAGTTAGTTAGTTAGTTATAGTTAGTTAGTTAGTTAGTTAGTTAGTTAGTTAGTTAGTTAGTTAGTTAGTTAGTTAGTTAGTTAGTTAGTTAGTTAGTTAGTTAGTTAGTTAGTTAGTTAGTTAGTTAGTTAGTTAGTTAGTTAGTTAGTTAGTTAGTTAGTTAGTTAGTTAGTTAGTTAGTTAGTTAGTTAGTTAGTTAGTTAGTTAGTTAGTTAGTTAGTTAGTTAGTTAGTTAGTTAGTTAGTTAGTTAGTTAGTTAGTTAGTTAGTTAGTTAGTTAGTTAGTTAGTTAGTTAGTTAGTTAGTTAGTTAGTTAGTTAGTTAGTTAGTTAGTTAGTTAGTTAGTTAGTTAGTTAGTTAGTTAGTTAGTTAGTTAGTTAGTTAGTTAGTTAGTTAGTTAGTTAGTTAGTTAGTTAGTTAGTTAGTTAGTTAGTTAGTTAGTTAGTTAGTTAGTTAGTTAGTTAGTTAGTTAGTTAGTTAGTTAGTTAGTTAGTTAGTTAGTTAGTTAGTTAGTTAGTTTAGTTAGTTAGTTAGTTAGTTAGTTAGTTAGTTAGTTAGTTAGTTAGTTAGTTAGTTAGTTAGTTAGTTAGTTAGTTAGTTAGTTAGTTAGTTAGTTAGTTAGTTAGTTAGTTAGTTAGTTAGTTAGTTAGTTAGTTAGTTAGTTAGTTAGTTAGTTAGTTAGTTAGTTAGTTAGTTAGTTAGTTAGTTAGTTAGTTAGTTAGTTAGTTAGTTAGTTAGTTAGTTAGTTAGTTAGTTAGTTAGTTAGTTAGTTAGTTAGTTAGTTAGTTAGTTAGTTAGTTAGTTAGTTAGTTAGTTAGTTAGTTAGTTAGTTAGTTAGTTAGTTAGTTAGTTAGTTAGTTAGTTAGTTAGTTAGTTAGTTAGTTAGTTAGTTAGTTAGTTAGTTAGTTAGTTAGTTAGTTAGTTAGTTAGTTAGTTAGTTAGTTAGTTAGTTAGTTAGTTAGTTAGTTAGTTAGTTAGTTAGTTAGTTAGTTAGTTAGTTAGTTAGTTAGTTTAGTTAGTTAGTTAGTTAGTTAGTTAGTTAGTTAGTTAGTTAGTTAGTTAGTTAGTTAGTTAGTTAGTTAGTTAGTTAGTTAGTTAGTTAGTTAGTTAGTTAGTTAGTTAGTTAGTTAGTTAGTTAGTTAGTTAGTTAGTTAGTTAGTTAGTTAGTTAGTTAGTTAGTTAGTTAGTTAGTTAGTTAGTTAGTTAGTTAGTTAGTTAGTTAGTTAGTTAGTTAGTTAGTTAGTTAGTTAGTTAGTTAGTTAGTTAGTTAGTTAGTTAGTTAGTTAGTTAGTTAGTTAGTTAGTTAGTTAGTTAGTTAGTTAGTTAGTTAGTTAGTTAGTTAGTTAGTTAGTTAGTTAGTTAGTTAGTTAGTTAGTTAGTTAGTTAGTTAGTTAGTTAGTTAGTTAGTTAGTTAGTTAGTTAGTTAGTTAGTTAGTTAGTTAGTTAGTTAGTTAGTTAGTTAGTTAGTTAGTTAGTTAGTTAGTTAGTTAGTTAGTTAGTTAGTAGTTAGTTGTTAGTTAGTTAGTTAGTTAGTTAGTTAGTTAGTTAGTTAGTTAGTTAGTTAGTTAGTTAGTTAGTTAGTTAGTTAGTTAGTTAGTTAGTTAGTTAGTTAGTTAGTTAGTTAGTTAGTTAGTTAGTTAGTTAGTTAGTTAGTTAGTTAGTTAGTTAGTTAGTTAGTTAGTTAGTTAGTTAGTTAGTTAGTTAGTTAGTTAGTTAGTTAGTTAGTTAGTTAGTTAGTTAGTTAGTTAGTTAGTTAGTTAGTTAGTTAGTTAGTTAGTTAGTTAGTTAGTTAGTTAGTTAGTTAGTTAGTTAGTTAGTTAGTTAGTTAGTTAGTTAGTTAGTTAGTTAGTTAGTTAGTTAGTTAGTTAGTTAGTTAGTTAGTTAGTTAGTTAGTTAGTTAGTTAGTTAGTTAGTTAGTTAGTTAGTTAGTTAGTTAGTTAGTTAGTTAGTTAGTTAGTTAGTTAGTTAGTTAGTTAGTTAGTTAGTTAGTTAGTTAGTTAGTTAGTTAGTTAGTTAGTTAGTTAGTTAGTTAGTTAGTTAGTTAGTTAGTTAGTTAGTTAGTTAGTTAGTTAGTTAGTTAGTTAGTTAGTTAGTTAGTTAGTTAGTTAGTTAGTTAGTTAGTTAGTTAGTTAGTTAGTTAGTTAGTTAGTTAGTTAGTTAGTTAGTTAGTTAGTTAGTTAGTTAGTTAGTTAGTTAGTTAGTTAGTTAGTTAGTTAGTTAGTTAGTTAGTTAGTTAGTTAGTTAGTTAGTTAGTTAGTTAGTTAGTTAGTTAGTTAGTTAGTTAGTTAGTTAGTTAGTTAGTTAGTTAGTTAGTTAGTTAGTTAGTTAGTTAGTTAGTTAGTTAGTTAGTTAGTTAGTTAGTTAGTTAGTTAGTTAGTTAGTTAGTTAGTTAGTTAGTTAGTTAGTTAGTTAGTTAGTTAGTTAGTTAGTTAGTTAGTTAGTTAGTTAGTTAGTTAGTTAGTTAGTTAGTTAGTTAGTTAGTTAGTTAGTTAGTTAGTTAGTTAGTTAGTTAGTTAGTTAGTTAGTTAGTTAGTTAGTTAGTTAGTTAGTTAGTTAGTTAGTTAGTTAGTTAGTTAGTTAGTTAGTTAGTTAGTTAGTTAGTTAGTTAGTTAGTTAGTTAGTTAGTTAGTTAGTTAGTTAGTTAGTTAGTTAGTTAGTTAGTTAGTTAGTTAGTTAGTTAGTTAGTTAGTTAGTTAGTTAGTTAGTTAGTTAGTTAGTTAGTTAGTTAGTTAGTTAGTTAGTTAGTTAGTTAGTTAGTTAGTTAGTTAGTTAGTTAGTTAGTTAGTTAGTTAGTTAGTTAGTTAGTTAGTTAGTTAGCTAGCAACCAATATGAGAAAACCAGGATGATGATGACGATAGTGACTGTCTTGGGAAGAGTATTTGTATGACACTGGCAGAGCACAACACGAGAAGTGTAGCAGTGACATTTTTCTGTTTCCAAACAGGCAGCCTCCCCCACACAGTTGACACTGTCGTCTCAACTGCAAGGCGAATGAATTGTGCATTCAAAGCTATTAGGCATCGGATCGGACCTATGAAGCAAGAATGCCAGCCAGGAAGCAACTAAGAGAGGTGTTCATGACTCTGAAATAAGTGTCAGCAGGAAGATATAAAGGAGTCACGAGAAGGAAGAAGACCTGAATCTTCAATACTAACGTGAAGTCATTTGAGAGAATTGACGCCAACGACGTTCACTTCCTACGAGGTGTAAATTTCCATTGGTAACTCACTAACTTGGTTGCCTCCATACTGCAGACAACATGGTAGTGAACCAATTAACAGCCTATTACCCCTTAAAAATAGCATAACGAAGAAGGGAACAGAGATGGTTTGTACAAATAATAATACGAACATTAATATAAATGTAAAACACGGTATGTAATTCCAAACGAGATCAGTTTACTTTAAATATCACACACGGGATGCAGTATTAACAACTGGATACCGTTAATACTCAAATCTGATGAATCCATTAAG
Organism: Trichobilharzia regenti; assembly: GCA_944472135.2. Taxonomy (NCBI): domain Eukaryota; kingdom Metazoa; phylum Platyhelminthes; class Trematoda; order Strigeidida; family Schistosomatidae; genus Trichobilharzia; species Trichobilharzia regenti. Next base: position 16,942 of record CALYDD020000475.1, read on the forward strand.
TTCTGCCTCTATTAACAACACTTGTTGCTTGTTTTAGTGTATTTATTGGAGTCCATAGATCGCTCAGCAATTATACTGTCTTACAGTGGCTATCAAACTCTACTGAATAGTCAGTCTCCTTAATCTGAAAATGAGTTTTCCAGGCATCAGAATTCCTGTGAACTAAAATTGTGCAGACAAGTGGTAGGTTTCTCGTCGATTACTATGATTATTATTATTGTTCCCTTTAGTTTCACATGGAACTTGGGTCTTCAACAGCACATTTCGATTTCACTGTAGTCCTTTTTAGCTGACGTATTTGCAGTAGAAAATCTTTCAATTCCTAATTACACTATCTACTCCATACCACCCATGAACCAACCGACACCCAGCTCGTCTTCTCCCATGCAGGTTTCATACATGGGCTAGCCTAGAGAGTGATTTCATTCAGTGGTCTCCTCAGAGTGCTGGGCTGCGGCATTTTTACTATCCCTCGCTTCCATCAGGAGACAGGAACACGCTGGATCACCGGTGAGAAGACTCTAGAAGATCTGGATTTCTCAGATGATGTATGTCTAGTGTCATAGAAACACGAAGACTAGTAGGTAATCAAAAACTAGCAACAAACTGACAGAAGAGACTGACCTGCTGGCTGTCAGCGTAGACAGAACTCCATCCAGCTGAACACTGAGAAGTTGGAGATAGAGGTGATGAAGATACCCATCCAACCAACCAACTAACAGCAACAACAACGAACAGCGAGAATCACCATAAACAGGAGAGATTTAACATAGGTTACCTCCTTCAGTTAACTAGGCAGCCAGGGTCGTCCCAACTAGAGGCAGTCGTTACCGTTGCAGATTTCAAATCCAGTCAGAATCCAAAGGGCAAGATACGCTTTCATCAACTTGAAACCAATTTGAAAATATTCTGCCCTCAGGATAAGGAACAGGATTGGAACTGTCAACACAAATTTCGCTGAGTTCCTTTCCTACAGGTCAGAAAATTTTACTACGTGTCACGAAAAGAATTTCCAGCAGCGAGCTGCAGCCCTTCATCAACAGCTGCCTCCGCTCCATACTGAAGATCAAATAGCCAGCCGGCCGGCCAGAAAGTAATATTAGCAAGAAACTCTGGCGATGAATGAACAAACCGACCGAGAGCCGATCGCTCAACAAATATGTGGGATAAAGTGGAGATGAATCGCGCTTGCATTAAGGAAACCGCCGAACGACATCGCGCTCAAAGAAGGCCATTGCTCAAGTGAAATCTCAATGGGAGATTACGAGTCAGCCGTCCTAGTATGACATAGAGGGGATAGTGGGAGGAGGAGACGCGAGATTATGAGAAATCGTGGTGTCAGTCAACCGAATAAGACGGTAAAAATAGAAGAAAGTGGAGAGCTGTTGTTGAAGCCAGCCCTATGTTCTACTCGGAACCCATCACACGCTTTTGTGAGTCATTGGTTCAATGGTATAATGTCTCACTAACCAAAAACACTAAATCCACATTCGATTCCAAAACAACCTTATACTACTACTACTACTACTACTAATGAATCCTGGTTAATCAATAGTAAGATGCAAAGTTGGCTATTAACCTTAACCGACAATTTTTTAGGGCTCAAGCTCCAAAACAACTAAAGGACACCGACAAAACAAAAAAGTAACAAACATCATCTCATGATTGATTTACCTGAAAGACCACGTAATGGATTTGTATAATAGTTACCCGGTGGCGGTTCATTGATCAATTCATAACCAAGTACATTTGTAGTATGCCTGAATCTTTCGGCAATCACTTCCCAAAAATCACCCCAATGACTCCATGAATTCGATACATTATCATATAACTGTTGTGCTGCATTACTACACTCATAAGTTAAATAATTACACATTTCACAGTTTGGTGCTTGTTTATAAGGCCAAGGATATTGTAGAGCATGTGATGGTCTTTTGAATTGATCAATCAACCATAGTGGTATTCCATCGTATGTACCATAACGAGATGACAGAGCATCTTGATGCATGTCTAATATCACATAGATATTGTACTGTGCAAACAGATTGACTATTTTTTCAATTTGATCTAAGTATGTAGTATTAATGGTCGATTGATGAGGATATACTCCACTCCACATCACTTGTAAACGAATTGTATTGATACCCCAGTTTTGAAACATTTTCATCTGTGTTATATTCAACACTTGTTGAGAATACCATGGAAAAGATTTTCGAACAGAATTAAATCCACGAAATAACTTGATAAATCCACGAGTGTCAATAAATTGTCCATCTGTATTCAAGGTTATTTTATTCAAGCCAGTTAGTTGTGTAGATCCTGGTTGGGGTGATGATGATGATGACTGGGTCAGAAGAAGTAGAAGAAGAAGAAGGATCAGGAAACTGGCAATCAACCAGACAGTATCACGCATAATTGTGTAATTTACAACGCTGTACCTGACAGGATATATATATATATATATATATGTCGGTCGACTGATCACCAATCAACTGATCAACTAAAATTTACATTGACCATTCAGAGATTAACAGATAAATCAGGCAGTGTTCCATTTATCCAATACAGAAATAAGACTCATGAACTTTACCATAAATGATGTTGGTGATGTCAAATTGCACACATATACAAACACGTACAAACGGACACAGACACAAAAGACCGGAAACATGAAACATGATACTTCTATTTTCATAAGTGTGCATGCAAAACAAGTTAACATCTATTGTGCTAATCAAACAAACATGCAATTATTATGATCAACAAGAAAGATTGTTATTGTGATCGAAATTGAATATCTTTGTGATCTGATTTAACATCTGACTTAGATTTAATCAGAATTGGTTAATTATCTGTATTCTATCTCAATATTCTGTGTTTCAAACAACAGTTAGAGTGAGACAGATAGATACGTAGACCTATATTGAATATATATGTGAAATTCGTTTTGTTATGGTTTATAATCAGCACATTATGACCTCTGATGTGAATGAATGAATGAATTGTCTATAAGGGTTGTGAAATAAGAAGAGTTATACAGTTAACGACACGCAAACTTATAGTCATATTTTCGATTATTTATCTTAAACTGACCATTATATTATGTAAACGTTAGACAATTAACTTGTCACGTGACATAGAACGATTTCACTGATTATTATTATTATTATAGGGCTTCAACAGCATATCCCCACTGTTTTTGATGTGGTTTTGTTCTCTGAGCTGGATGGTTAGTTTGCGAAGCTTTCATCACCTTACTGGGTGACATCTTCAGCGCATACTTCAATTTGAAGTGAGCTTTTAGATTTCTCCACGAGTTTATTAATCATCTCTCCTGGTGACCTTGGACGTGATTGGTTGTTTGTGTGTGTTTTCACACCCTCTAGGTTACTTGTATTGGAACCGGTTGTTTCTTTGACTTGAACTTTGACCCTTTGTGTATGAAGTTTCTTTCTCATTGGTTGATAACTTTTGTCTATCTCGATGTGTCTATTGATTGATGATTCACTGGAATGCCAAGCTTCTAAAAATTCTCTAGCATTCTTGTTATTTCCTTTGTCTAATATTTGAACGTTGTCCCAGTCGAATTGATGTCCGTAGTTGTCTGTGTGTAGTGAAATGAGGGAGTGGATATCATGTCTTTTGACGGCTAGCTTATGTTCGTGGATACGAAGACGAAGGGGACGTCCACTTTGGCCGATGTAGTGTTTTTCGCAGTTGTTACAGTTTATTTTGTAGATGATGTTGATTTTGTCTTCTTTCGCTGTTGAGTCTTTTGGTTGACATAGAATTGAGTGCAGCGACTTTGTTGGTTTGTGTACGACGTCAATTCCTAAAGGTTTGAAGAGTCTTGTAGTGATTTCTGAGATATCTTTTATATATGGTAAGGCAATTTTCTTTGTGCTTTCCTTGGTGGTATTTGCTTTGGTAGGTTGGCTTGGGGGTATATGTCTCTTGATGAAATTCCGTGGATATCCATTCTTTTGGAAGACGTCCATGAGATACTTTTCTTCAATTTTCCTTAAGGTGGGAGTGCTGCAGTGAGTCCTTGCTCTCTTGAATAGTGTTTGTATGCAATTCCTTTTGTGCATGGAATCGCATAAATCTATGCCTAACAACATACTTCCAATTCAACGGCCAAATATATGAACAAGTCAAAGGAACACCCATGGGATCGCCAATATCAGGTTTGATTGCAGAAGCAGTGATGCAAAGACTCGAAAATATAATTCTACCAAAGATCAAACCCAAGATTTGGATACGTTACGTCGACGACACATTTGTAATAATCAAAAGAAACGAGTTAGATAAAACTCACAACTTAATAAACAACGTCTTCAGCGACATCAAATTCACAAGAGAAGAGGAATCCGAGAACAAAATACCATTTTTGGACGTCTTAGTCAGGCGAACAACTACAGGAGAATTAGAAACTCAAGTTTATAGGAAATCAACTCACACAGACCAAATACTGAATTACAACAGCAACAACCCAATAACACACAAAAGGAATTGCATACAAACACTATTCAAGAGAGCAAGGACTCATTGCAGCACTCCCACCTTAAGGAAAATTGAAGAAAAGTATCTCATGGACGTCTTCCAAAAGAATGGATATCCACGGAATTTCATCAAGAGACATATACCCCCAAGCCAACCTACCAAAGCAAATACCACCAAGGAAAGCACAAAGAAAATTGCCTTACCATATATAAAAGATATCTCAGAAATCACTACAAGACTCTTCAAACCTTTAGGAATTGACGTCGTACACAAACCAACAAAGTCGCTGCACTCAATTCTATGTCAACCAAAAGACTCAACAGCGAAAGAAGACAAAATCAACATCATCTACAAAATAAACTGTAACAACTGCGAAAAACACTACATCGGCCAAAGTGGACGTCCCCTTCGTCTTCGTATCCACGAACATAAGCTAGCCGTCAAAAGACATGATATCCACTCCCTCATTTCACTACACACAGACAACTACGGACATCAATTCGACTGGGACAACGTTCAAATATTAGACAAAGGAAATAACAAGAATGCTAGAGAATTTTTAGAAGCTTGGCATTCCAGTGAATCATCAATCAATAGACACATCGAGATAGACAAAAGTTATCAACCAATGAGAAAGAAACTTCATACACAAAGGGTCAAAGTTCAAGTCAAAGAAACAACCGGTTCCAATACAAGTAACCTAGAGGGTGTGAAAACACACACAAACAACCAATCACGTCCAAGGTCACCAGGAGAGATGATTAATAAACTCGTGGAGAAATCTAAAAGCTCACTTCAAATTGAAGTATGCGCTGAAGAT
>CALYDD020000476.1:0-137043 GCA_944472135.2 Trichobilharzia regenti
CAACTACTTGGGCCTGTCTGTCTGGATTCAACATAGAACTTGGCACCGAAGTGCAGCAGTTCGAGTTGCCACGTTCCAAACAGCCCACAGAGGTAGACAAGAAGATGAGTGAAGAGAATTAATAGAGTTTGACAAGTATAAGAGTGAAGCAGAATGGGTAATGGTAGAAAGGAATATGAAAGATTACAGAGACTGAATACATCTGCGCCATTGACAACGATTTTGAGCCATGTCACCTATTGTCTCCAGCCATTGATTCCTAGAGTCCCGAGGGCCCCAACCCGGGAGTCTGCATCTCCCTACCTGACTCAGTTTAACTGTCAAGGATTTCATGGATTGATGCCATGTTTTTGTTTGGCCACCACTGGCTCTTTTCCAACCTGAACCTATATCAGCTAGCAAAGCCCGTCGGGGGAGGCGGTGGTTAGGCATGCGCAGCACGTGACCTAGCCATCTTAGTCTATGTAATTTTATAGCCTCGTCGATTGATTTGCCCTCTTTGCCCAACACTCTACGCCTAACATCAACATGGGCCTGTATTCGATGGAGTCGTGAGTGTGCACTCATGAAGAGCATCAAATTAGGACGAAACAGCTTTACAGTGCTCTCTGGTTTTGAATGATCTCTAGCTGATGTTCGTTTGTGATAAGATCTACATTGAATTTAATCCAAATGCCTATTTTTCTAATGACAAATCCAGACAAGGAATTTTAATTTCTTCAAACAAAGTTAAACACCAAGTTTGATTCAGTCATTATTTTCAAAATAAAATGTATCAAAAGTAATCACATTGGGGTTACGAAACCGGAACAAAAAAAGAGTTTTTCTGAACTCTTGTCAATACAACTGAATACAATTAAATGATGACTAATCACATCTAATCAGTAGGGACAAACATACATTTATCACTATGAGAGTGACATACACACATATGCTTTTCTTACTTTTCATGTACTATTTGACTGTTCGTAAAAACAAAACATCCTTACAAACCGACTATTGAAAATTAATCTGATGCTCTCTAGTCGCTTGCTACAGGACAGAGTTTCCTGTGGTTCTAGTGGGAAGTCGTGACCAGTGAGGTCCATCCAGTCAAGTGTGAGGATGGATGTCCCACCGATGACATTGGTTGGGGTCGCGCTGAATCATGAATTGGTAGAAGTTAGAATTCATGGACTAGCCATTGAATTGGTTCCAGTGGCTGAATGGCATACGAGCTTCCCTTGTAACGGGAAGGTCCTGGGTACGAACCCTGGCGGTGGTTGCGTACTTCCGATGGTTCCCAAACTAGGATGAAACAGCTGCCAGTACTGTCTGCTGATTTTCAATGGTTCTCTAATTGATAACAGTCCGTGATCAACTCGTGAAAACAAAAGACTAATCCTTACAAACCAACTATAGAAGATAAATTGTGTGATGAAGTGATTTTTGTTTCAAACATCATTTCATATATTTTTATTCTTTTAATTTGATTACAGCTTGATTCCACACAGTACCTTTTTGGTACAAGTATGGAATTTTCAGCATGGATATCGGTAGCCCAAATTTCCCAGGCCGACCATAGATATCAGGTGTGCGTCGGAAGGGGATCGAACCTCGGACCATGTGCATGGTCGGCGAGAGTCCTAACCACTGTGCCACCGACGCACAGTATAGGCATCCAACCGGTAGACAATATTATTTAACATGCTGACACAACACTAAAATAGATGTTACGAAAGCAAGACATCGAAGAACAATTTGAAATAGCCCTAGATGAAGGAATTAATGATAATTATATGATAACGCACTAATCACAGATGATATAAGAAAACTTTGGCTGCAGTAGACTCCAAAAACCAGGTGTTCTGAAAAAGATGTTATCTTATCACACTCTTCATCAAATATTGGAATTATTATCAAGTTAATATGATATAAGGTAAGGAGGCATGGTAGAATTAATAAAAGTCAAGAAAACACAGTCAGATACTTCAAAAAGTATGTAATGGGATAGGAGATATTAACCTACCAGTGAATGTAACCCATTCGATGCAGAGAATGAATAGCCTCTACGGCTTCAGCGGCATAAAACTGTACCATCTTTGCATCCAATAAGTGACCAACTCTAAAAGTATAAAATATATCAAGCCATTATAGTTGTATATTTATATTCGCGGTATTTAAAACAAACTAGAAGTGCTAAAAGCTAATTTATACATTCTTCACTTCAAACTAACTGAACCACTGGTTTCAACGTAGAACTATGCACAGATGTGCAGCAGTTTGAGTTGCCACGTTCTATGCACCACACAAAGCAAGAATAGATATTCAAAAGAGAGAGAGATAATAAACAGAGGTGTAAGGCAAACAGAATAGTTACATGGAAGAACAATAGAGTTTTATTGAATATGACATATCACAAAGAGTGAATGCATCTGCCCCAGCCATCAGTTAGTACGATTTCTAGACATATCACCAATTTTCACCAGTCACTGATGTTTACCATCCCGAGGAACCCAACCAGTCAGGAAGTCTACACCTCCCTACGTGGTTGAATGGCTTAAACTAACTGTCGTGGATTTCATTGACTGATGAAGCCATGTTTTTTCGTTTGACCACCACTAGCTCTCTCTTTTCCCACCTGATCCTATGTCAGTCAGCTGACATCACCTGTCGTGGAAGGCGATGGCTTAGCATACGTAACACGTCTCCTAACCATCTCAATCGGTGTAACTTCACAACCTTGTCGATTGGTTTCCCCTCCAACCTACCTAGTACTCGACTAATACCTAACCTCAATATTGCTCGTCTCATTATACCATTTACCACTGGAGATAGAACACAGACACCTATGATCAAAGACAGGTAGCCAGACAGCCTTTTCATGTCTTCCACTACAAACTAAACTGAATTTAAGTAAAGAACAGTGTTAGTCACAGCCAGTCTCAATCGACACAAGCGCATTAGAATAGATAGAGAACAGAAGTTATAATAAGAACTAACAACATTCATAACAGCAGGGATAAAAATTCAGCGATGTTTTCACACAGACAATTCCTCCAGAATTTCGGATCTCATAAAACTGAAGATCTTCAATACATTTATTAAAAGTAAACAGTGAGCACAGAAACTAACGTGATCACTCTCAGTGATTGAGGGATAGTGTATTATTTTATACTCTTCTTTTACTAAGGAATTCCTGAAAAACTTCTCGACTAATGTCATCAAAACTAAAGTCTACAGAGTAAATACTTCGAACCACTTACACTGATGCTTTTGGTTTCTTGTAAAAGAAAAAAGCATTTATATATATATATATATATATATATATATATATATATATACATATGTATATATATGTCGGCAAGTGGAAATGCGATGTCTGTCTGTCTGTCTGTTTTCGACATAGAACTTTGCACAAATGTGCGGAAGTTCAAGTCGCCACATTCCGTGTAGCACGCGAAGCAAGAGAAGAAAGTACAAGAAAAGCATAATAGAAACAGTGAGCCGAGGTGTGAGACAAAGGAGTAGTAAAGAAATACAAAACAGTTTCATTGAAGATCATAAGTCACAGGGAGTGGATGCATCTGCGCCACTGAGAACGGTTTTGAGCCATGTCACCAATTGTTTCCAACCATAGATTTTTACCGTCCCGAGGACCCCAGCCTGGAAGTCTACACCTTCCTACGTGGCTTAGACCAACTGTTGTGGATTTCATTGACTGGTGCCAAGTTTTTGTTTGACCGCCGCTAGCTTTTTTCCAGCCTGACCCTATATCCGCTAACATTGCTCGTCGAGGGAGGCGATGACTTGGCATACGTAACACATGTCCTAACCATCTCAGTCTTTGTAGCTTCACGACTTCGTCGATTGATTTCCCCTGTTTACCTAGAACTCTACGCCTAACCTCCATGTTGCTCACCTTATTATGCCACTTTACACGGGAAATAGTACGCAGGCACCTATGATCAAAGACAGCTAGTCTTTTCATGTCTTCCACTCTCAGTGACCAGGTCTCACAACCATAAAGGAGGACGGAGCGGACTGATGTACAAACTGGGAATGCTATACTACGGTAAAGAAAAACAACCAGCAGACGTACAAGAATATATAAAATAAATTAGGCGATTACCGGGGTCGGCACAGAATACGCAAATAGACTCAGTTAGACGTTAAGCACCAAAGGGATGCGGTCACATCAGTGACCTTGGAACGCTCAGACAGAAACGGGATATCCGGTAAGTTTTAGGTTACGTATAGATAGGATTAAGTTGATGTTTAGACTAAGGACAGATTACGGTAAGATTAATCTAATAAGGAAGTTATCAGGGTTGGCTAGAGTTTAAATTAGAGTTAGTTTAAAGATAGTTTCGCGTTAGGGTTAAGGTCAGAAGACCTAGATGAATACATGTATAGTGTGCCTTAGTTACTCTATTGACATTCCAATGCAAACCAGGAGGGCATTTTTGTCACATGTCAGAAAAAAGGTATCCTGTGTAACAGTTGCATGTCATTTAATTCACTATTTTCATAAATATATGTACTTTACACGTAAAAATCGCTTTTTCCATAAGACTGATGCGTCCAATCCAAGGCCATTGGTGCATTCCTTTTTTTCGATGCTCAAAGTTTAACTTAGCTTCCTGAAATCGTAATACATTTTGACGACGAAAACTGAATACTGTAAAACAATATTTTAAAAGTAAAAATGACAACGCGAAGTTGAATCAAATCAAACTGAGGTAGAAGTGAGTAGTTTATACAACCAATCAATCATACTGAATTACGATTATATATAATGCCTTGAATAACGATCAATTTTAAACGGCTAAAAGTTATCAGTGAGTTAGAACTAAACAGACTAAAAAACAAAAAAATGAATGAACTCACGTACTTGCTTAAAAATATATATAGGTCACCACCAGGTTCGTAATCCATGACGAGGTGTAAATACTTTTCGTCTTGAAATGCATAATGAAGGTGTGGAAGCCATGGATTTCCGATGGCAGTTGCTTGAGCTAACACAGTTCTCTCAAGTAGTATCTGAGATCCCTCCTATACAAACAAATCATAATAGAAGCATATAATAAAAATATCAATATTATAAACACCTACCGGGTCATGATGTAGCCAAGCTCCTTTAAACTGCGATTTCATTGCATATACAGAATGAGGAGGTGACACTTCGCGCACTACGCGAACAATGCCACACGCTCCTCTACCAACACATGCGCCAAGTTTAAAGTCTGATAATTTAAGCCGAAGTTCTGATAACCGTGAGATGATGGGTTTTACTGTAAGCAAACAAGTACACAAAAAGGCCTGTAAGATACTTTTCAGAAATACAATATAATTTCAGCATGTAGAGTAAAATTTGTTCAATATTGTCATTGTGGAAACATTTGAAGGTAACATATGTTGACATTCATATACCCTTGAATTTCAGAAGCCAAATTAAACAGAAGAACCAATATATGAAAAAAGACTAAATTACCTCTTCTGCGAAAGAATTTCGCAGCCAAGATAGTGGGTGACTGTTCATACTCATCTGATCCCCGATCATCTGCATTCTCCATACAATCGTGATATATTTGATCAACCAATGAATTTGTGACAAAAAGACAGTCTAAAAGACCATCAATGGATAGTAGACATGGATCGGGATTAATTGGACGATTACGCTTGTTTAAAGGTAAAAGCTGTAAACCACTTCTTTGTGAATCTTTTTTGAATGAAAGACTAATTCCCATGCTGGGTGAAAAAAGCAAAGGAGGCCGTGTTAACAAGTCAAATAAATAACTGGCACGTTTAGACGTCCAATCCAAGCATCGAATATCTTCTAGATTCGTCATATAGCTTTCATTTTCTTCACCTTTGACTTTAAATTGAAATATATCCATATCTTGAATTAACGTTGTACCATCAGTCTTCATATCATGTGTAAGATTAACACTCCTCGATTCACTCCGTTTCACACCACTTTTACTCTTCATCTGAAGAGGATGCGGTGTAGAGGAGACCAAAAAGTTGTCGATAGGTTTAATCGGTGAAGTCATTTTATAACCTGAAAGGAAATCTTACATTATGACAAAAGAAAAACAAAATTAAATAGGAAGAAACAAGATTATGTATGGAGAATATTTATTTATCAAACAACTGACAACATGATTTTGAAGTGAAAATATCTGAAGAAAATGAAGCGGCAATCTGAAAACAACTTGAAACATACAAAAGTTGTTTAGCATTACTCAAACGTATTGAGCGTGTTAACATTGTAGAGAGGAATTTAACATGACTATCAAATTCATTAGAAAGCATATCGACTTTTACTTTAAAAGTGGAACTATCAGAGTTCAAGTATAGAAAAAGGTTACCACCTATCCATAAGTCTTGTAGTTGAAGACCCATATTACAAAGATTATAAATCTCGTTACGAAGTAACAAAGAAGATTCAGTTAATAAACAAACAGCCTGTAATTCACTCAGTAATTTATTGTGGTCCTGAATAAGATCAGAAAAACGGTATGTTTCTGGAATGCTGATATTAACTAGGTTAGGCGCTGAAAAGTTGGGGAGACACCATTTAGACGAAAATCGGATCCTAAGCGTCTCGACTCTGTGCACCAAGAAATCGTGTAAACTTGTAAAAATGAATAACATTTTAATCCGCAGGATGATAAGATTGTGACTGACAGGGGAATATTTCAGATTTCCTCTTCTCAAATTATTGAAACGTAAGTTTTCCAAACTCCATTTGACATATTTTATCTAAAACAAAAATAATTCGAATAACAACATTTAGTATGAAAAGTAAGTAAAATTGTTTCGACGGCAATTTTAGAAGGTTAACAGCAAAATCCTGTGAAACTGTACTTGGAAATCTCCTATATCATGAAAAATACGTATTCCTGATTGAATCACCCTTTTCGCACATATATTCATACTTCATATTGCATCTTACTTCTGTTTGACTAGCTGAAATTAGCGAATGAGTCAATCAGTCAGTTACCAAGCTCTCAATGAACACAGGTAATGGTGAGAATATAGGGATGAGAAAACGATGTAAGAATATTAAGAGCTTCAGAACTCTGAAGACAACCAAGAGCAGATACTTTTTACCTGTGTACAATTTTAGCATCAGATATTCCTCAGCCAGGCCAGTTAAACTGTCTTAAATGGCTAAAGCCGACGATCATACTTACTTCATTGAATGGTCCCACGTTTTGGTATGATCACTACCGACATAATCCTACGTCTAAAATGACTTGAAATTCTTCGCAATAGTGCTTACTTATTTGCTCCTTGATACCATTTAGATATTAAAGCGCCTCGCACCGCTTCACCACATCTTTCTTCATTTTTACATGTCCCTTAGAAGTGTCACCTATAAGTAGTGCACTTGCACAAAAGACGTGATGAAATCACTTGAGGTAAGAATCTCACCCTTCAGGAGTGCCTACGATACAGCGAGGTACCCAATATCAACTGATTACAATGACTTAGTTCATTACGGTGACCATAGAAATGCCAAGTCCACCTGGTAGCAAAATGCTCGCTTTAAATGTTGTTTCCCTCTTCACGAGCATTACTTTAGCTGAGACTATATGTTAAACCTGAAAACCTAGAAATACCTGTTACCGTAAACTACTAGAACGAACTACTTCTCATATATGTCTATGAACATTTAGTTCCATGAATACTAGTTACGGGGTCTCATCTCAGTCCAAAATTAGCCGACTGTTTCATGACGAGTGTTGGAAACAACGTACTCAATCGTTCGATCAATCAACTGCACTTGTACAAAAGACATCTTGGCAATAATCTGTGATAAAAAAATGCCATACAGATAATCTTGTTAACATATTCAATGTACCGTATCGGGGAATAAATATAACTTAATTTAATACGAGAATGAAACCTGTCTTTGCATTCCTGAATGTGCTTCACACTAGAAGATAACACACCTTGATCCGAAGATCAATATACTGAAAATCAACATCATCTGAACAGTTTATTAACTTCCAAAACCTTGTTTTCATTAAAGTTTAGATGTTCCCGTCGATTGATTAGACTGAAGTGCTCGGTCTCAGGTTGACATGTTGGCAGTGGGTTCGAGCTTCGGTGGGAACATCATCACTCACTGGGAAATGCAGGTACATCCAGTTGGCAGACGAGTCCCAAATAGGACGAAGTGTGCATTCTGGATTCCACTGCAAGTCACCATCCACAAATTAAATTCCAGAACCTTGTCTTACTAATGATGGAGCAAAACATAGTGCATTCTTTATACACAATATGATTCGAGAAATCTGTTCTGAGGATACTGTAGAAACTAAATCGAAATCTCTAAGTGATATCTTCTTGAAAAAGCTAAATTTATCGACAGGAACAATGAAGGGAAAACATTCATCGTTGAAAGTCTCAACTGTTCCTAAAAACTCTCTTCATCAACTTAGAGTCCAGCGGTGACGCAACGATCTGGAAATCTACGCTGGCTAGAAAGTCAATTTTCATGTGACCATTCCATATTAGAGAAATTAGATAAAGTTATAAGTAGTTATAGTCAAGCTGAGAACAAACTACTATTGAACGTGAAGTCGTACGGCTAACAGGATAGTAGTGTGGTGACAATAAGGAATTTTTCTGTCAGTGGTAACGAAGTTCCTACAAGGAGAAACATAGTTGTAATAACACATACGAAGAACTACTACTTAAAGTAAGTGGGCTAGGTAATGTACGGTCTTCAAGAGGTAAGGTTCCCTAATTTCATCGACATCACAGTAGTATGAAAATTTAGAATTCGATTACAAAGTCAATGCCTGGATCGTTAGGGCATCCGACTACTAACGGGTGCTCAGGGACAAATACCTAAAAATACAAAACTATTAAAGATTGGTGCTCTGCTTGAATCACTGGGCTATCTAATTTTCGATCCATCAAAATGCATCTTATTTACCTTACTTATTATTGTTCTAACCATCCAATTGCAATCTCGCACCATAATCTCTATTCACGATCATTTTCAAAAAGGTTTTAACCTACTTGTATGAATTTATCAAAGAAAAGGGAGGAGAAATCTAGCAGGTTATCACAGCATACTTTAGATAGGACAATATTGACCAAATAACTCAGTTTTAAAATAGAATTTCACACAGAAGTACTCTCGTTCAATTCGCCACACTCCATGCAACACGTAAGGTGGAGTGATTCAAAAAAATTATAATGGGCAGAAATGTGCAGGAGAATAGTAACATGGAAAAGCACGACGGTCTAGTGGATTGCAAAGAGTGGATGCATCTGCACTGTTGAGACCAATTTCTAGCGACATCAACATTCACTAGTTCTTACAATCCCGAGAGTCCTAGCCAGACAGTCTACAACTCCCTAAGTGGATCAAACCAAATATCAAAGACTTTATGTATTGATGCCAGATTTCCTTCTCACCACCCCCAACTCTTCTACCATCCAATCAATCCTATGTCAGCTAACATTTCCTGACAAGGAACGCCGTGGGATGTTATAAACAACCAGTGTCCTAGACGTCTCAATAGAATAACCCTCACAACCTTATCGGATGAATTCCCTCCCTCACCTTTCTTCAATATTACTCACCATATTATGCCACTGAATACGGGTGATAGGACGCAAACATACGTGGTTAAAGAAAGTAAGCTTCTTCATTTACTCCACTTTCAATGGCCATTTCCCGGAGCCACAAAGTAGGATGCAGAAAAGTGCTGCGCAATACAAACATTGTTTGATCGATAGCCAAATATCACGTCTACGCTAAAGATGGTGTGTGATACACAAGCCTTTAGTGCTCAGGACTCCGCATTTTTTCAGTGTCTTCATCCAAATAAAGACTGTCCCCTGGTAGCAAGTCAATCTCTAAGTTGCTAAAGTAGTCAGGGTCAATTCCATTAGTACATCTCTGATGAAATTAAGCAAAAATAGAGGCAGCAGGCTTCTTTGGTCAACACCACTGGTACTTCATACGACAACTCTCCGTAGGATCTTATACGGCAGAACACTGCCATAGCACTTCTGTGTTGACGGAGTTGAATGCCGCCTTCAGGTCAAGAAAATGGCAAGTTTTAGAGGCCAAAAACTATGCCTATTTTCAAGGATCTGTCGGAGGGTGAATTTTCAATACACGCACTTTCTGAACCAAAGCCTGTCTGGGTTTCCCGAAAAATACTAAGTCTACGCATTATTATTGAACCTAAAAGTTTAAATACTATATTAGTCAAGCTTATCCTCCTATGATTATCACAGGAACACCTGCGTCCCTTCTAAAAAATCTGGGATAATCAGTGACTTACACTAGTCAAACAGGGTTATCATCTATGATTGTCAGACATTACCCAATAGCTTAGTTAACTCACAGAACTGTTTGTCACCAACGTCCTTAAACACCTCTGCAATCACTCCATTAGATCCTATTGTTTGTTCAGATTAGACACGAGCCTTTCAACCTCAGTTACAATTGGAGGACCGATATTGTATACTAAGCAGGTTGACAGTAGCTGTAGGCCAGTTAAATCGCTGCTCAAAACGTTCCCGCCAAAGTCCCAGTCTTCTATCCTGAGAGCTAACTAAGAAATCTCTTTTATGGGAGACTGTCTCGCTTATCAATCGTCTTTTACAACCTGTTTCCATCTCTTCCGCTTTTGTCGCCCACAACTTTTCTCGATCATCGTGGAGACTTTTGTTTGTTTGTTTTTTCACTCCATCGGGATCGGTCTTCTCTTCTGGTGGTATTTACTAACATTTCCTTTTAGGTTATCAACAGTCTTTACCAGAATGTTATGCAATGCGTCCACCACAGATGTTGATCTCAGATACGCATTTATTAGCTGTTTCTCTCGTAAACAAGCAGTTCCGATCAAGATAGGCGGTGGGGGGGGCAGCGGGTAGAGAAGGGAGATAGCTGCTACTAATTTACTTGAGCCTTCTACCTAAGGGGAACATACTTTTCAACAGTAGAATGATGAGTATGCTGAGAATTCTGTGGCTATATATATTCATGAAATAGCGTTTCTTCAGAATATGAATGACCATGCCCCCCACCCACCACCTCCCAAATACCCAAAACATAAGAAAAAGAACTTTGAGGGGAAAAAAGAAGTATTCAATTATATATAAAAACGTCATGAATACAAAACCAATTACAGAAAGTCTGCATATCTATTTATGAGCAAAGTCGTCCTGTCGTCTGTCAAATTTAATTAAATAATAATAGTAATAAAGTAAATGCTTGCAGGATAAATGATATACTAATCGTCTGTCTTACAGCTTTGTTATAATATGTATGTACTCACCATCTGTCATTAGTTAGTGAAGTGAAAAAAAGATATGTAGAATACTAATATCATTATTGTAACTGTAATTGTAACAGTAGACAAAAATGAAAACCAGGAGAAACATGTGCACAAATATACATACAAATAGAGGATAGAAGTGGAGATAAAAAACTTCAATCTTCTTCAAGTCGACTCGGATCAGAAGGAGTTGATGACTGTTTACTACGACTTAATACCTTGCTTAATTGTTTAAGAAGACGTGGTTGACCCTAAAAAGTAAATTGAGAAAGAATAAGAGTAGAAATAAACTAAATAGTATTATTATTACAAATAAAGATCAAATTAGTGAACTATCTCTCTCTCTCTCTCTCTAACAAGGACTCATTATGAAAACCGGTAAGTTAGCGAATAGCTGAATGATCGGGGTATTAACAGAGATTTGTAACTTACAAATAAAGAAAAAAAGAAATGGTTCCAGGCTTTTGATATTCGACTGTGTTACCTAGAGAATATCAGATTAAGGAGTAAATGACTGCGCTTTGCACTGTCTAAGTACTTTTTCATTCAGTAAAATGTATAAACTATTCTCAATTTCGTATTGTTTTAATAGTCCAACTGTGTCTTTGGATCATTTGCATGAACTGGTGCGCATTTTGAATTAGCTTTCAACGCAACATTATGTACTGCTCAAAAGAAAATATTTGTAAATGACTGGATCTTGCTCCACATGCAAGAACACATTACCACATAGTACACTGTCAAGTACCCTTTTACTTATACATCCAGCACTGAGAGCAGATAATTTGCAATTTAAATACATTTCGAATTCTGTACTATGTCAACATGTTATCTAGAAGAAAGTTATTATTATTATTATTGTTATTATGTACTTTCACAAGATTATCAGCAACATTGGATACTATTCAATGTACCAAGTGAACTGTAAGAGGTAGCTGATAAACTCGGGAGCTTAGGTAGTTATGTAAATGTTGGAAGACGAGTGATGGATGAAATTTCCAACTGTACACACACACACACACACACACACACCTGAACTACTTATGGAGAGCTATTTTAGCTTTTAAAGATTAAATTTACAACGCATCGATGTGTATAATCTTGTAGTACCCGACCGAAAGCTGCTACCTTGACGTGGTGGTCGGGCTTGAACACCGCAATGACCTAACCAAGCTATACTGGCTGAGACTTATGTCTCTTGAGGTTCTACCATGACAGGCAGGTTGTTTAGATAGCGGTTAAACAAAAAGCAGCTACCCAATCCAATACCATGATTCAAACAAATTCACAAAATTTCATGCCGGATCGGCCGTGGCCCGGATTAACAACGACCGCGCTTCCTGCTGCCGTGTCACAGGGCAGGAGTGATAAGCATGCTACTGAGGCACACCAAACAAAGAAGACAGACAGTACTGTGTGTGTGCGTGTGTGAAGTTTGACTTTTCCAGACAATTTTGCCTGCTGGTCATCACATCATTACTGTGATGTAGTACATACATGTATCTTCCGGTGGTGAGTGGTTCACTTAGGCAATACTATTTTACTCATGGTATACCGGTAAACATTATGCAGAAAATTCACTGACAACATCGTACACCGACAACCTCAGTACAAACACATACATAGCTTGTCAGCTGGTTGAATTACAATTATCATGGATTACCTCCAACTGTGTCTAGCGATTTACATGTTGTACGTGCCAAAGCACATACATTGGAAGAACAGAGAGGACGGTCAGTGTCCGCATTTATCAACACATACCAAACAACCTGAGACTGAAAGTTCCACAAGTATTAAACAGTGCGATTGCTCGTCATCTATTGGACACTGGTCATATTGTACACAACCTGAAGTCGTTCAAAATAATCATCAAGCAAAAGAAACCTAGCTTGCTACGCTTTGCTGAAGCAATTGCCATCAAACGACTCAAACCAAATCTATGTACGCAGAAAGAGACAGTGATGAATCTTGCACTGCCCTGGTGATAACAAAAAAATATATACAACTTTCATGAGTCACCTTTTTCATGTTTACAAAACTCGACTCTCTCATCTAAACATGACTCACCCTACTTACCTTGTATCTTTTCTTTCCTTTTTTCTATTGGCTATTAGATAAGATGTTTTCTTTATTTACGTAATCTGCCTTTTGTCATGCTCTTTCTAGCTAAACCTTGTTGCTATACACACACACACACAACATATACACAACCCTGTTTATTTTAATGTTTCCAAGCCTAATTGTCTAATTATTCTATAAATAGTCAGTGTTTGTAACTCCGAATCATCAGTTAAATCATTCCGGACTAATGTTACTTTTAATTCCTACCAATTACTCCTTACGATCGTGGAAAAGTATGTTCATATCTTTAATGTAATTCATATTTTTTAACGTTCAGGTTGTAACCAATTGACAAAAATCCTCGATTAAATAATAAAAGATGAGCTCTTATTATCCTGGTACAATTGTTGTTCTTGCTTTCTCCAACTTTTATACGATTTCCTTATAAGTATAATTTACCAAAAAGGGGAAGGCGCTACTTGTAAAATTACACTCGAATAACTGAAAGGAAAACTTACACGATGCTTTGTGACTGAAGGTTCCTAATAGAAAAGAAGAAACAAACAAAAACAAAAATTATCTGCTTTGTGTAGGTTGGATGGATGAATACACACAACTTTACTTCATATAGTGTAGAATTCCGCGACTGTGCTACGACACACACTGCTCTCCTTACAACATTAGCTAAGCACTCCACTTACTACCAATTGTTTCCACCAATATCACATAATTGAGTCCGAGCAACTGGGTAATACAAACAGCCGTTACACAACATGTGTGGTTCATAACCTAGGGAGGTCATTGACTTCAAACTGACAATGCTTAACAATAAACGATGTAACTGAAATACAGACGATCAAGTCACATAAACATCTGTCAAGTGAACTTCAAAACCACTTCAACACAGTTAACAGATAAGCAACTAATTTACATCAGTCATATTGAGCATGAAAGTCAAATGAGGAAATTAGACCAAACTAGGCATTTTACAGGAATAAAACGATTATTTATTAATTATCATTCCTTGGGTTCCGAATGAAACGTATACTTTAAAAGGGACACCTCCATTTTATCCTTTTCTCTGCAATCTTTTTACCTGACTCTACGATTGCTCATAAGCTTCATTTGCTTCTCACACGGTCTCCTCTATGTCACTCTAAGACGCTCAACTCGTCCTTGTTTCTCGTTCAGATTCCATTCCACTGCCTGGTGTATGATGATGTCGCTCAACTGTGTGCTCAGAGCACCTCCAATTCATACTTTTCCGGCCAGCAACCTGCCTTCAACATCCACCGGAGGTGGCTAGCTATTGATGAAAGTCTGCAGTAACCTGCTAGAAATGCTTTCGAAGACGCATGAGTCAAGTGTCTGAACCATGACAGAAGCAATGACATGACATTAGTGTGTTTAAAATTCGGATCTTTAAATTTACACACTGATTCTGTAGTGAAACTCTATTTTGCCTTGTCCGTTCTGACTGACTTTGAAACCCTGAAGTTGAAATGATAACTGCGTAGATAAGTGAAAGAGGCGACTTCCTACAAATTTCTCTCGTTGAGATAGTGATTGGTGCTTGTTGCTGTTAGTTAAGTATCTTCATCACTTCTGCCTTCTCCATGTCTACTTGAAGTCCTCTATTCGCTATCCGCCTGTAGATTTTCGATCTTGTGTGACATCAGATATAAATCACCTGTACAGATCTTCTAGAGTCTTCTTGTCGGTCTAAGGGACTTCTGTCTTCCTGCTTCCCACGATCTACACCACAGGATTCAGTCCACCAGAATCATGAATGTCACCAGCAATAGTGTCCTCAATCCAAACGCTTCACTGAGTTTTCTATTATGAATAACTTATTATTACTATATCCTTTAATTCGTAGCGGAACATAGGACTTCAGCTGCACGTCTCCATTGCCTTCTGTTTTCTGCCAACTTTTTCACTCTGCTCCACGTGTGTCCATATGCTTTTATCTCCTCCTCCATGTCACATTACCCTCGCAGTGACGACCAACTCGCCGCTTCCCTTTCGGGTTCCACTCGAGTAATGGCTTGTTTAGTGATGTCACTTGATGGTTTCATCTCCATTTCTTCCTGCCTATTTGCTTCGCAATAGGTTCCTGGTTGGTTCGCCCCCAGAGATCTTTGTTGCTGATCTTTTCTAACCGGCCATCTGATCAGCGAAGACTTGGCATCATCATATAGTTGCTGAAGAGAGTTCGAAAAGGTTTGGGACACTCCATGATATCGGAGCAGTTTCAGATAACATCATGGTCGTCGCAATTGAAGGCCTTTTCAATGTCGATAAAGCTGAGTTTAAGTATTGACTGCTGTTTAATGTTCTGTTCGACGATGATGCTTAGGCGTTGCAACTCGGTCCACACATGATTTGTTATCACTGAATCCAATTTTTCCCGGAGCATATTTTGCTGTGAAATAGTACTGTTTCCTACTACTCAGAACACTCAATTAAAAGCCATCAAAAATACAGACTGAGTAGAGTAAAATGTCTGTATACATCAAACCACAGAATTCATGTAGGCAGTGAGATAAACATTACAAGTAAGTATTGATGACTAACAAAACTTGTCTTTGCATAACAGAGTATAGAAACGTGTTTCCTTAACAAGAGTAATTCCAACAAACTATTCGTACACTGTTTTTAGCACGGAAAATAACTGTTCACCTCTGTGATTTTTTTCTTCAATAATGAAACTGCTTGACAGTTGAGTACTAAAATCAGGCTTTCATCAGTATGATGGGAGATTTCCTACCCTTACGGTGTTGATGGAATGCCTTCAAAGTTTTTTATAACAAAGCTGTTCTAGTATATGGGAAAGATATTTATTACTAGAAATGACTGACTGACTAACTGGTTTCAACGTAGAACGTTGCACTGATGTGCACCACCTCGAGTTCCCACATTACCCTCCTTGTAACACACAAAGCAGGAGAGAAGAAGTAAGAAGATACTCAAAACAGAGATAACATACAGAGATATGAGGCAAAAAGAATAGTTATATGGAAGAACAATATAGTTTCATTGGAAATTATAAGTCACAAGGAGTGGGTGCATATGACCCAGTCATCAGTGAGAACGATTTTCAGCCATATCACCAATTGTCTCCAGCCTTCACTGGTTTTTACCGTCCCGAGGACTTCAACCAGGAAGTTTACACCTCCCTACATCACTGGATGGCTTAAACTAACTGTTGTGGATTTCATTGAATGATGAAGCCATGTTTTCGTTTGACCACCACTAGCTCTCTCTTTTCCAACTTCATCGATTGTATGTCAGCTAACACTGCCCATTGTCGAGGAAGGCGATGGCTTAGCATACGTAACACATGTCCCAACCATCTCAATCAATGCAAATTCATAATCTCGTCGATTGATTTTCCCTCCTTACTTAGCACTCGATCACCGAAGCCTCACATCAATATTGCTCACTGTATTACTAGAAATACCAGAAAAAGTTAATGTCTACAATCTCTCTCTCTCTACTCATTTGGCGGTACTCGGACTGCAGTATTAGCAGGATTAATCTTCTTATGTGATAACCACTATAACATAATGGCCAATATATAAAAGAAAAAAGAGCGGTTTTCGATTACATTCAGAATAACGCAAAAGCAACGACATATTGTTCAGAAAAAAGAAAAACTAATATGTCATGTGAAGTGTAAACTATGAGACTTATTTATCAGCTAGAACGTGTATTCATACGTAAAAATAAAACTTGTAGAAACAATTAATACCAGAGAAACCAAAGAATATTCAAAAAATGAACTTACTCTACGTAACTCAAGTTTATCACTAGTATCTGCCCAAGCAACATGAACTTTTGATCGATTCCTGCGCCACGAACGATCCCGAATAAAATCAACTGAAGCGGGAGGTGCAGAACTGGCAATACTTGGGGTAGAAGAAGTACTGCCTGTATTTGATACATTATCACTTTCTCTAGGTGGAAGAGGTACAGCGAAACCTGATGAAGCAGGGAATGGAAGCCCATCATCAAAATCAGTCTCATCAGTTGAATAGACATCATATCCGAGTGGATCATACTCCTCCACATAACAGTCTTCCCCAGTTGGTGTAGACTGAGGAGAATCTGAATGAAATTCTAACTTTCCTGGCAGAGTTCCATGCTTTTTCAAGTTCAATCGAGTTTTACTCATCATTTTCTGTAGACGACTAGGTTGTCTTGTGAAGTCACCAGATCCTAAAGCTTTAGAATTCGTAGAATTCGTTCTAAACAAGAAATAGGAAAAAACAAAAATCGTGAATCGAGTTCTCCGAACCAAAAAAATAAAATAAAAATTACTTTTTAATAAAACAAGTCCCACTTACTCAGGCTTTATAGTGTCACGTTTACGATGTCTACTGAAAAATGCAGAAGCTACTGAAATCAATGGAGCACCAGGTCGACTAACTCGTGTAATTTTTCTAGAGCGTTGTTTTCCACCTTCTGAAGCTGGAACTGGAATTGAACTGCCATCATCAATAAGGGGAGTTCGATGGACTAGGTTGAATTCTGCTGGTAGAAGACCACGCATATGATTGATCAGTTTTCCTTGTTGTTCTGTTATTGTAGACAGACGATGATTTTCACGTTGTAAGGCTTGTTGTGATGATTCGCTTAATTCTTTAGCCCGTAGAATAGCCATTTCTGATTCACGTGCTTCTTGGCGAGCTGCATCACGTTGACCAACAAGTTGTGTATTGTTCAGTCGTAATCGTTCCACTTGTGTTTTTAGTTGATCCAACTACATATGAGAAGCACATAAAGAAGAAAATATTGTGGAGATTAAATGTTAATCCAGATAAAAAAGAAAAGAATTTAGACAAGTGATTTAATAAACGGCCGCACGGAACAATATAACTGTGTGTCGGTGGTGTAACAGTGAAATGCTCACCAACCAAGCATGTGGTTAGCAAGGTTGGATTCCTGGCCGACACACACACACACACACACGCACCCTTCTATACCTTTATTAACGAGAAGCTCAGTAAGGAGGGAGAAGGTTAGGCGTGAGGCCACCAACACCACCTTGTAAAAATATAACGAAACGTCATAGAAACTTCGCACGTTCAAGCTTGAAGCCCTATGTTTCACTGGGTAGGAATACAAATAGAATTTTCAAAAATGTTATAAAACTTACTTCATCTTTGAGTGTTTGGTTTTCATCTGTTAATGAAGCTACCTGATTATGTAGCTCAGATAAGCTTTCAGATGCCTGTAAAATGAAGTTAAACGGAAATATTGACTATACAGAACGTCTAAATATTCAGTTTTTCTAACAAAAATCTTACTTAATCTACAATTCGGTAGAAAACCACACTCAGTAGGTGGGTTATTACAGTCCAGTTTAGAGCGTGATATTCTTATATTCAACTAAAAAAAGTTAGTGATTTAGTTAACACAAATAGGAAGTCTTGTGTTAGAATCCCAGTGGATGCATACTGCCGATTAGTCCCAGACTAGGACAAGAAAGCTGTCCCCAGTAATCCCTGGTTGTCAATAGCTCTCCAACTGATGTCAATCCGTAGTCAAACATGAAACAGCTAAATCGTTAGATTTGTGTATTTGAAGTTAGCGACTAGTCATGATGTTATATACAGGTAAAATTATTAAATATGAATAAGCAAGCCAATCTCTATAGCTCATAACTTCAAGCAATCAACCTGTTTACTTGGAGAGGTTTGAACAGCCAAATAGCGTCATTAACCCTTACAAAATAAGTGTAGTTCATCACCAACTAACTGTGCATAGAATTGTAATTGATGGCTGAGTAAGACATTAAGTATGAATAAGCAAGCCAATCTCTATTTTCATGTGAGGAAATATTTTTAAATGTGTTTAAATAGAACACAACATAATAAGAAAGTTTTAATTCTTAGTACATTGTATATATTCAGGATGAACCAATCTTTAGGAAAGCGAAATTGCTATCGTTGACATTGAAGAAAGATATCTATACTGAAAAATACTGCACGAATGCACGATGTCATAAACTTTAGGAAGAATTATTTGGATGTTTACTACGAGTTGTGTTGTGGGGTCATGTATAGCTCATTACTTCAAGCAATCAACTCCCAAACAACCTATTTACTTGGAGAGGTTTGAACAGTCAGGTAGCGTTATTAACCCTTACAAAATAGGTTTAGTTCATCACCAACTGTGCATAGAATTGTAAGTGATGGCTGAGTAAGGCATTAGTTTGTTTAATGATGAATTAAAAGCAAAAATTACTTACATAAGGTGATGTAATAGTTGTTTGTAACTGATCATATCGGGATCGTGTAAGTGTTAATTCTTGCTTCAAGTCTAAAATTTCACGTTCATAGTTCACTGTACGTTCACTGAAATAATAAGAACAAATATATGCAGACTTAGAAAATTAAAATTAACAAAAGAAAAAATATCCATACACACGAACTACAAGAACAATTCATTTACCTACTAAATATAGATTTAAGTAGTATATTTATATATACAAGAAAATCATTCCCTCAGTAACAAGAATGAATGTACATATACGAATAAGGAACACCTCCAGCCAGCATTCACTGTACAATAAATATAATTCCCAGATGAATTATGTTCTTTGAGCTGGGTGATTTACTTACACAACTCTCTTTGTCTTTCTAAATAACACCATTTTGAGGTAACTTTCTAATTCTCCATGGACAAAATAACCGTTTCCACTGCCTGACTACTTATCTTCAAAGATACCTTACCTACCTTACCATTAGCAGTGATCATCACACCGATCTGTTAATTGGCCTTTCATTGATGTGACTTAATCTTCATTGATTAAAAAAAATTTAATCTGTACTAACTTCTCAGTTCATTGTAAACTGTAAACTGAGTAACAGACTTCTAGAAATTGTTTGGTATCCATTTAAGATTTTAACATTCCATGTTCTTCTATGCGTACTGAAACAACTTAAGAGTGGAAGTCACGCCTTTTGACTGCAAAGTTTGTGTTCATGGATGTGATAAAGAAGAAAGAGAAGAAGAGGAAGAAAGATGTCCGCTTTGCAGTTAATACCATATTCATCTCAGTTGATATAATCTATTAGTTTCCTATTACGAAAGAAAATGTATACCCAAAGATTGGATAGTGACTTCATGATTATCATGTGTTGGTGTTTACAGGGATTTGACTGGTTACAGTACTGCCCAATGCTTCCAGGTTTTTCAATGATTTTTTAACTGATGTCAGCAGCTTGTGATCAATCCAGTGACTCACTAACACACAAACTTAATCAAATATGAAACTTGTCGTATCAAAAAAAAAAAAACTCAAATTTAATCTGAAAACATCACATGTAGCCAGCTTATAGGACAAAAGTGAATGATCAAACTGCAAAATACAGGTGTAAATGAACGTGAACATTGAACGCTGGTTTGTTGGCCTCGGTAGCCATTGGCGGGAAACTCGAAGGCGCGAATGATTCAACCGTGTACAAGTTGGAAGAAGACGAAAGAATACGAATAAAAGTACAGTACATTCCTTGTAAAGCATTTCTTTATAGACTTTCGTTATGATATCGAATTTAACTACCGAACAACAATACAATTTCTTAATAAAAGTTCTTATGTTTTGGAGTTAAAGTCGATAATCGTACCTAGTAATTGTCGATTTGAAGCGTCTTCGCAAATAATACGAACCTACAGTTAAGTCCGCTGACAACAGGGGTGAGAATTTTGCATGAGTTGATTTCAATAAATACCATCCCCCCCATCAAGGGCTTATATGCATGCACCAAATGGGCTACAGAAACTATAATTACGCGTTGGAGACTGCTCGTATATTTTAGAAATACCCAAGTAAATCAATCACTAATGATAAGCTTACATGTTTACACTAACACAACCAGAACACAAAAAAGACAGCATGCATAAATACATAATAATGAGACAAGAATTAAACTAGCAAATACAACAATTTACCGTAATAAATCTTCATTTTGTTTATAGTGAATCAGTTCACTCTGAGCTGTTCTCAATTGTGTTCTAGTTGATTCTAGTTCATTTCTAACTTGATCAAGAGCAAGCTAAGTGAAGGGGGTAAAATGTACGGTAAATTATAAACAAAAATTAGCATTATAACCATATAAGACAGTCCCATAAAGTAATAAAAGTAAACCAGATTTCGTCGTGAACCTCCACAATTTGAATGTCTTCGAAAGGGTGCATCATCAGAGAACTCATGAGGAATTGAACATAAGACTCCCTCAGGATGTGGGATAAGCATAGTGACTCGCAAAATTCTAACTTCGGTTAATTCAAAATATAAATGTTGACGTCGGTTTATATCGAAATCCACCTTGTAATCAATCACATGCAGATAAGTAAAAGATAAACTGCTTAATTTCACCTCTTCTATGTGCATCTACCAACCAATTTAACTGCTTCTGTGGAGCCAGTTACACATAGGCCGTACAATTAGGCGTGTGTTTAACGTCGGATTTCCAAACACCATCTTACGTGGTTAAGTAAAACAAACAAAATCCATTCATAGTGCTATTTTATCTCATCTTGTGAATACAGAACACAAGATTGATATCAACGAGGCTTTCAAAGTCATTTACAGTATACCAACTAATCTTAACCTCAAATTAAAAGTTCGTCTACTACATACTACTGAGGCTTTTGGCATCCACAATAAGAAACCTAACTTATTTGACCAAAAGAAGCTGGTTCAGGCAATGGTCTTACACCTTGGCCATCAAGGTTCGAATGATCCTCAATTTTTGTGGAAATTTCCTTAATTTTAGTTGGTATTCTGTTTGCTATTATATTTTTAAGCTTTTTATAATTTATGCATCTTTAGTGAACTGTAATTCCATTGTGATCTTACTTAACAAATCGATATTATTTAAAAACACCAGTACTGTTTATGGCGACTATTCTGGAATATTCCGTGTATATGAACATATACATGTATAATTGTACAGCCAGAAAAGGAAACTATCGATAAGGATATTCTCTGCTCAATTTCTTTTCTCTAGATTATGAATGGATATTTTCGCTATCTTGGAATCCAGATAAGCTTACAGTCGAAATAATCTATCACTGCAGAGATAGATAGATAGAGTGAAAACAACAACAACATTGAAATCGCCTTACCGTCTGATTCTGTGTTGTATTCATTCGTTCAAGTCGCAGTTGTGCTTCACGAAGTGCCTGTTCAAGGCTTTCCTGTTTCCTATTTGCTTCGTTCAATTTAATGTTCACGTCTGATAATTGCTGAAAAAAAATAAATAAATGGAAAATGTTAATGTTAACATTAGTAGACTAACTGTATTATAGGCTTGAAGTATAAAGTGTGTTTCATAAAGTAGAAATACAATGAAAAGATGAATACAAAAGGGAAAATGAAACGTGCCCATAACATGCATATGACCAGGCGGGGGGTTCGATTCCCGGCCGAAGCACTGCTAAACCTTACTTAGTCATCAGTAGTAGTAAGTAGGGTAAAGAGGAAAGGTTGGGAGTGAAGTTAGCAACGCCACACCCTGTAAAACAATACCACCGCTAACGAAACTAAAAAGCACAACCAACGTTGGAAGCTCAATGTTTTCACTAGAGACGCAAAGGAATGATACGTCCAGAAATCATTTAGGCCATTATTACCATTATTATTTCTATCATTCTGGCCTTATACCTTACATATAATGAGTATCCCTTAAACAACTTTTCGGCAGAATTATAATTCAGACAGAATATAAAATTTGTCTTCTTAAAATGTTGCACAATCAAGTGGAAACATTGGCATAGGTTAAGTGGATGGATAGTATGATTACCACCAACTGTTCATAGAGAATACAAGCAACTAGTGTCTGTCTGTCTGTCTGTTTTCAACAACAACTTTGCACCGATATGCAGCAGTTCAAATCGCCACACTCCATGTACCACACAAAACAAGAGAAAAAAAAATGCAAAGTAGAGACAAAAGGAATAGTAATAACGAAGAACACTATAGTTTCATTGGAAATTATAAGTCACAAGGAGTGGGTGCATATGACCCAGTCATCAGTGAGAACGATTTTCAGCCATATCACCAATTGTCTCCAGCCTTCACTGGTTTTTACCGTCCCGAGGACTTCAACCAGGAAGTTTACACCTCCCTACATCACTGGATGGCTTAAACTAACTGTTGTGGATTTCATTGAATGATGAAGCCATGTTTTCGTTTGACCATCACTAGCTCTCTCTTTTCCAACTTCATCGATTGTATGTCAGCTAACATTGCCTGTCGAGGAAGGCGATGGCTCGGCATTCGTAACACACGTAGCTTCACAGCCTCATCGACTGATTTCTCCTCCTTCCTTACCTAGCACTCAACGCCTAACATTAATATTGCTCACCCCATTAGACAACTTCACACGGGAGATATAACGCAGACAACGATGATCAAAGACAGCTAGCTAGCAACCACACTGAGTTAGTAAGCTATACCCTTCGAAATGGTATACTATCTGATATGTATCCACATTATGTGTGTTTTGTTTTTGACAGTCTATTATATTCTGCTATGTTTATATAGATCGATATTTCATTATAACTGATAATATGCTTTTGTCTGTCCACTAACTAAATAAACATGTATGACCTTGTTGTTACATGACATTACAACCAATCATGTTAAGACTATCTATTTATTGGTTCATGTGTATTAGTCAATTTCACACATGCTTTTGTATTGTATACTTGTTCATACTTGTTCCCACGTTTCGTACACTACGTACCATTTCACTCACACTCTTGTGTGACATTTACTTTCCTGTCTGGAAAAAACAAGTATCATCGTAAACCTGGTGCTCTTATGATTTCCCTCTTTCCGCATCAGGACTATTAACTATTCGACGAGTACATAACATAAATGGCGACGAGAAAACTATGGATTCTTCTAAATTGGAACTACTACTTGAGCGACAAATGAAATTGATGGAAATGCTTATCAACCAACAGACTGGTTCAACTTCACCTTCAAGCAATCCGAATCATACCACTCGACGAGTACATAACATAATTGGCGACGGGGAAAACTCTAATTACTCACTCAGCAGCAGTACATAACACTATCCTACGTAATGACTGCATAACAGGGTTAGTGTCATATACAATTATGGGAAATATCCATGTTAACAATCAGTAGTAGATAATAGTAACAACACTAGATAAACAACCTGAGAACTCCCTACTGAAGCTGCGATAAGACGACTACGTTCAGTCTGCATGTTTGCTATCTGATCACGTAGTCCTTTCAGTTGACTTTCAGCTTTTTCTGCTCGTTCTTCAAGCTCACAACATTCGGCTTTTTTACTCTTCAGTAATTCTTCATTTTCCTATAATACGAGAGAGGGAGGAGAGAGAAAACGCAACAACAGATAGAGACAAAAAGATGAACAGTAGAAGTATTTAAGGCATATGAAACACATTCTAATTGTAAAATTATACAAGAATAGAGTTACTCGAATACAAGGTGTTCGGTAAATAGAGGTCAATCTGATTCGGTAACTGAACTGACTGACTAGGACAGATATGTCATACATACACAGTCATTAACTTCTTTAATGAGCAATGCAATTTGAAGGAGAATAACCTCGAAATAAAAAGAACTACACCCGGTAAGTACAAAGTATTAAGACAGAGAGCATCCAATTGAAGAATTGAGATTTTGTGGAAAAAAAACAACTGATACATTCATTTATCTCCCTGTCTATTCGACTACAAATTGTGAGTGAATAGATTAGCATTGGGAAATATGAAATAATAACCAACTTGTAGATATAAAAATAAAATAAATAAAACTTTATCTTCAATCAATCATTCACAAGCTATGTAAAGTACTGATGAATGAAGCGTCATGCGTCTAGTCCTTTGTGTCCGGTTCAGACTGAATTCTATCAGTCAAGTTTCCTATGTGACTACCGCCACCATCCCACGCGACTCGCCATCACGGTGCGTACTTCAATCTACTGTTATTAGATAATTCGAGGCAATCGACAGAAAGCCTTGAACTCAAGTTTCGTGCTTCCTGGCACTCATCAGTTAGCAAGACGTATCTGTAATCCAATACAGTCCTACAGGAGGTGGTCCATCGCAAGTCCAAAGGACTCATTGGTAACATTTTTGACTGGAACACTGGGTGACACACGTTCAAATTTCAGAAGGCACATGAGTTCCATGCTGACCGGTAAATGGCAACAAGTACGAAACCTAAGTCGTCCTAGGCTTACTGCGACGATTGGTGCCAACTATCTTGTAACATTCAAGTATTCATTTGTAGGGATTTGATTTAATCATGAGCTGACATTGGTTAGAGAACCACTGGAAAACTTGGGAGTACTGGACATCTGTTTCGTCCTAATTTGGGACTCTTCAGCAGTACGCACCCACCGGGGTCCGAAACCGGTAATAACATAATAAAACTTCTGGAGAACACATTAACTGAAGACCAAAATTGAACAATGCTTGTAGAAAACTGTAGCACTGTGGTAGAATACATTAATTACACGTTAATCTGTTTATTGGATATATGATACAGTGAAACAGTATTATTTATTGTATGATGTTCATTGTTCATACTGACATCAAATATAACTTCTAAACTAGGGGCTTTGATAGTTCTCTTTATTCGTTCTAAACAACAAAGTTGCACATACAAAGCAGTGACAACTTTGTAGACTTGTGTGAATTCTATTTGTTGATAAGTAAGTCTAATCCCGACCGAAAGCTGCTACCTTGACGTGGTGGTCGGGCTTGAACACGCAATGATCTATTCAAGCTATACTGGCTGAGACTTATGTCTCTTGAGGTTCTACCATGCCAGGCAGGTTGTTTGGATAGCGGTTAAACAAAAAGCAGCTACCCATCCAATACCATGATTCAAACAAATTCACAAAATATCATGCCGGATCGGCCGTGGCCCGGATTAACAACGACCGCGCTTCCTGCTGCCGTGTCACAGGGTAGGAGTGATAAGTATGCTACTGAGACACACCAAACAAAAAAGAACAGACAGAAGTCTAAAGACATCACCAGATAGTAAGCTGAATTATTAAATAATTTGAGAGTGTAATAGTCACGTAATAAATAACGTTACACCACACCGATAGATAGGCAAACAAAAAAGGAATCAACAACCAGAGTATGAGTATGCAGATGGTGGTGAATGAAAGAAGAAAACAGCAACAATGAACAAGAATACTTCATTGAATACAGATACTCACTGTCTTAACACTGTCTAGTTGTTTCCTCAGGTCAGTTCGTTCAACTGTATACTGTTGTATTGTTTCTTTAAAAGTATTTCCTAAAGCAGCAAGTTCTCGTTCAACTTGTTCATTACGTTCAATTAGTAAATTAAGCTGGTCGCTACAAAAAAATTGACATTAAGAGGTACAATTAAATGTACTCAATAAGTAGTTATTATCGCAGAGAATATATGCATAGAAGACATTTTATAATAAGTCATAGGAAGGTGTTAACACAACACTGATCAATATTTTGTCTTCTAAGAAATCTGGCTTTACTTACCAACTTCAGTCACCAGCAAGCAAAGAAAAACACAAATCTACGTTATATTACCACCTTGCAAACATCTCCGAAAGTGAAACTATATGGGTCCCAATTACATAGATTCAATACATTCATAACAATCCTATTCGGTCACCTTTTTCCTCTCCAAGCTGAGGATGTGCGGCGACTCTGTGTATTCGGTCATCGCTGTATCAGTAGGATCACTTGCGTTCGATGGCATCATCGCGTGACTAATTCTGAGCGAGCCCAGAAGCGAATGTTTGGAAACAGTGGAGACCACCATTCGTTGAGTGTCGTCATATAGAAACACCGGCTTCGGTGGCTGTGACATATGCTAAGAATGTCATCCCACCCAGAGGCTTCCGTACAGGTGTCTGTCCTCTAGCCCTAACATGGGATGGAAAAAGCGGTGATGTGATCAGACCATGACGTGGAGTGGTGGGATGAAGGATATTTGTGTTAGGCTAACATCGGTTGGTGAGTCACGAATCCCTGGTTGGAGTCCGACAGACAGCTAGAGTCGGTGATTCGAGACGTTATGTTATATGAACGAAAATCGCAATCGATGGAGAGAACGTGCTGCAGCTTCCTTCTTTCTTCCCTTCCCCACAATAATTGATGAATGCTGTTTGAACTTGTTAAATATGACTGCTCTCTTCCAGATGAAGTACTTTATCTCTTCTTTACCTACATTCTTACTTTTTTATCTCATATGTCCTTTTATTACTATTATTGTCTGGCGCATTTTTTTGGTGCCATATTGTACCAAGTAAGTTAACATAGAGATCTAGGTAAACAGTATGTACAGTAATCAGACGAGAATAAAATATGAACAGATTTACAATATAAAATGATATCATTCTATTTCACAGGTTCTCATCAACTGCAAACTACCCGAAATTACAATGGTTATAAATAATAACATTTCATAATTCATTGTTTGAAAGGTAATAGAGAAAACATTATAAGGTGAATGCATATGGAATATAAGTAATATAATTTTTAGATCAGGTCACCATCAATTTATATACTATCAAGCTATGTAAAAAGAAATTGGGGGAGGAGGAGGGTGAGAGAAGACAGAAAACAGAAAAAATCTAATAAACAGTGTCAACATGACAACTGAAGAAGGTCAAAGTTCATCAGTTTGAAAACTTGCTTAGTAAGTTGAACTCACTAGTGTGTATGACTAATCAGTGTAATGAAAGTGATACGGTTACCAAGCGAGTGAGAGAATGACTACACTCACTTTCTGTGTGCATAAGTTTGGTCTGAGATGTTTGATTGGAATTCCTTTAGCAAATCGTAGTAGATTTTCTGTCCTTTGCATGTTTAGTATTTTGAAGGATTCGGAAGCAATTGCAATCAAACATCTCAGACCAAACTTATGCACACAAAAAGTGAGTGTAGTCATTCTCTCACTCGCTTGGTAACCGTATCACTTTCATTACACTGATTAGTCATACACACTAGTGAGTTCAACTTACTAAGCAAGTTTTCAAACTGATGAACTTTGACCTTCTTGAGTTGTCATGTTGACACTGTTTATTAGATTTTTTCTGTTTTCTGTCTTCTCTCACCCTCCTCCTCCCCCAATTTCTTTTTACATAGCTTGATAGTATATAAATTGATGGTGACCACCTGATCTAAAAATTATATTACTTATATTCCATATGCATTCACCTTATAATGTTTTCTCTATTACCTTTCAAACAATGAATTATGAAATGTTATTATTTATAACCATTGTAATTTCAGGTAGTTTGCAACTGATGAGAACCTGTGAAATAGAATGATATCATTGTATACTGCAAGTGTGGTCTTTCTTTCTCTATCAAAATTCGTCAAGGGAACCAAATGTATGAAAATATGAACAGTAGTTGGTGGAATATACTATGCATTCTATAGTAGACTAATTTTACGTGATACAATACTAATCAGGAATACAACCGGTATAGGAATACTGTTGTAGATAAACACACGGAATCCTGTGAGAGATTAGCGAATCTCAGATTGTCAGACCCTGAGCATCCCTCTCCATACACAACTCTCTCTCTCGCGCTCGCTCTCTCCTTGTATTTCATCAGGTAAGGAAATGAGAAGCAAGTATAAAGGACTATTTGTTCGGACGGCCAAGTATACTAACTATAAAATACCTTATTTGGTGCACAATTTGTGGTGAGAAAAGTGTAGGGAAGGATTACTGAGAAACACTCAGTAAACGTCCCTCCCTTTTTTCATTATTATATTGCTGTTTATATCTTCACCTAATGTTATATTCATATTCAAGTGAACAATGTTACCAATGTAAATGCCCTGGTTTTAAATTATTACCCCTATGATGAGAATATCAGATGCAATATGTTAGACTACATTGCTGAAAATGCAAAATTTGTACAAAATTACTGTTTGAAACAAAGCTTTTATCATTACTATTATTATAAAACAACACAGTTTATACCGGTGACCTGATTCAATCATTGGACTACTAGAGTTTCCGATATAAGTATAAAACTTGGGCACTGTGGTAGAGTATAATTCCATTATAGATAAGATTTTTATTTTGATAAATCGCACAGTGTTTACAGTTATATGAACTGATGACGTTTCGAGCACAATTTATTGCTCATAATCATATCAAGGTAATCACACGACTTCCTAAATTCATTTATATAGTTCCATTGTTTTTCTCTTGATTTTCACTTGATTTGATTGGTAATAGTATTTTCCATATTTCAGGTATGAGTGACGAGTCATTCCTATTGCATGTGTTGGGTGTAGACTCGATGAACAAGGACTCAGTAATCAACCTCTCTCTCCACCTACCTAGATTACTTTTTAGAATCTAGGTAGGTGGAGAGAGAGGTTGATTACTGAGTCCTTGTTCATCGAGTCTACACCCAACACATGCAATAGGAATGACTCGTCACTCATACCTGAAATATGGAAAATACTATTACCAATCAAATCAAGTGAAAATCAAGAGAAAAACAATGGAACTATATAAATGAATTTAGGAAGTCGTGTGATTACCTTGATATGATTATGAGCAATAAATTGTGCTCGAAACGTCATCAGTTCATATAACTGTAAACACTGTGCGATTTATCAAAATAAAAATCTTATCTATAATGGAATTGTACTAGAGTTTCCATCCATCAAAATGCCTAAACTCTTCAGCATTTCTTATTCTTCTAATGATGTAATTAAATCATGTGTCGGTGGCGTAGCGGCTAAGACGCTCGCCGACCATGCACATGGTCCAGGGTTTGATCGCCAGCCGACGCACTCCTTCACCTCGCTAAGCCAGAAATAATGCTGGTAAAGAGGAAAGCTTGGGCATGAGGCTAGCAACCCCATCCTGTAAAATAAACGCTGCTACGGAAAATTCAAGCCACTAGCTTGAAGCCCTATGTTTCACTGGGGAACGTGAAGGGAAAAAAAAGCACAAACGCCTCAGCACTTTTTATTCTCCTAATGATGTAATCAAATCAAATAATAATCAATAATAAAAAAATGTGCATAGCTGGCTCTCTCTTCATCTGTGCAACAACGTTATGCCTAATGACGTACTTCAGATTGTTAGTTAATTGGTGGATGATGACTAGCAGTGGAACCGTCCTATTTGGGACTCGTCATCTGGATGTGCCTGCATCCCCCAGTGAGTGATGATGTTCCCACCGAGGCTTGAACCCAGTGCCCATCGTTTCAAACGCCAAAGTGTTATACACTAGACCACTTAGGCGATAAGAGCCACCTCCTGTGCAACGGGTCATATTACATGCCCAGACACTCGAAGCATTTGCACAAGAAGCCTACATGTAAATCTGAGACCAAACACTCGGTTCAATCAATCGACGGGACAACCTACAATTCAATTCTTCAGATTATTACTTTACATGGAAATCTTGTACGAAAGCGAAATATTTTGGAACGCTGAAAATTTATGTATTGTGTTCACATATTGTTTAAAATATTGTCTTATTTTAATCATTCTTATTGTTAAAGACAATTGTTTTAAATATAAACGCTACTACAACTTACGATTGGGATTGAATTTCGGATGATTTCTCCTGTTTTCGAGCTGAATCAGCAGTCACTTGTTCCAGTTTCTCCATGATTTCCTTGTTTTTCTACAAGACAACAACAAAAAAGGAACATATAATTGATTTTCACTACAATTCTTTATGATGACATGAAACTGTATGCATTGTATACAGGTTTAAATGATGCAATTCAATAAGAGAAATCACTTAGCAGTCGGCCTTCTTTCGCTACCTCAAATAAAGGAAGACAAAGACAATCAAAGCCTTTTTATCTAATGGGTGTGTGTGATCGGTGGTTCAGTGGTAGAGTGCTCGCCAACCACGCGAACATAGTCCGTGGTCTAATTTCCGAGGGACGCACTCTCCACAACCACAGCCTAGTTTACTAGGCAATAGTAAGTCAGGAAAACACGGAAAGTTGGGAGTGGGGCGCTAGTAACCCTACCCCCCTCCAGAGAAAGAAACACCACCAGCACTAATCAAACATTAAAGCTGAAGCTTGAAGTCCATCTAATGCACCATTCAGAATGCTAAGGAAGTGTAGCATAAATCTGATGGGTGTAACTTCCCTCCCTTATGACCATTCTGTTATCGCTTTGATCCACATCGGGGTTCATATTTTCCCTCCATTTGTACAAAGTAAATCTTACTTAATGCATATGTTGCTGTATTAATTATGTTTATATTTTACAAAAAAAAAGAAAAACAACAACAAAAATATTTCGAAAGGAGGGACTTTGAATTGCTTAAAAGCCTTTATGATAAACTCCATCATCATCAGTATACTTCATCACCACCATATCAAATAAGAACAACAATAAAACACTTATTAAAAATATTTCCTTTTTTGTTAAAAATGCATACCTTCTCTTCATCTCTTAATTTATCACGAACTGTAAAGTATTTATCCTCAAATTGTAAACACTTTTGATTTAAATCTCTTTGGTAATCTTTGGCATCTTCTAGTTTCTGTTTCAATACCTAGAAAATATAAGACAGTGTTCATATATAAGAGATGATCATGACGTGCTAATAATATTACGGTAATTACTATAAGTAATACACAACCTTACTCAGAATAGATACCGGTACGTATCGTGAAGAACACGAAACCAAAGCCGAAAAGAGAAAAATGCACTTCATTACCAAAGAAAACACTATACTCGAATCTAGACTTCAGGGGAGACTTAGTTGCAGATATCCTCAAAACAAGAATCTCTAGTTCCCTTTCCTGATCCTGAAGCAACTCCAAGAGAGACATTCTCTAGTGGCCCACTGCTTCTAAGCAATGCAAAGAACAAACTTCCGCATATGACTGACTACTCCAATGTGCATACATCAGTTCACCTGCTCTTGAGGAGCTAGATACATTGGTCGTTCCATGCAGGTCTTATCATAATGTATGTTTGAGAATGCAAAGAAAAGGTACTGGTTCAATCAGAAGTGCCGAAATTGAACACCACATCAACACCTGTCACACAGAATCTCAACTGACTCATCCATCATTCAAAGTTTAAAAATTAAACGAAAATCTATCAGTCAGTGGAATTCCGACTTCTTTGTACTACAGAAACCCTCATCATATGCATTGAAAAGCTGGCTGGAGCTTATGTGTTCATCAAAAGAAAAGAGTTCAACCTCTACATTTATCAGGCATCTAGTTCAGTTTGACTCCTCAGTTTTCCCTTTTTGGTGTTGTTTCTTTCATACCCTTCAATTTTTTCATTTGTTATTTAAAAAACTATTATTCCAATTTGTTTCCATGCTCATCCAGTTCACACTTTTATTCAATAAATCTATTTTCTAATCTAGCCTAATTTTGTTTCTAAGCCCCGTCGAACACCGTCCAACTTTCATATCAAGTTGAAAATTATCATCACCTCAAAATCTCCTTCGTTTTTATTATGTGGAATTATATAATACTTGTATTTTGTGCGTGAATGTGTGTGTGAATGAAATCGCCAAAATGATATCTTTGCTGAACTTCTTGTTCTTTTCTCTCTTCAATGTCCTGATGGTCAATGAAACATTTTCATAACGCTATGAATTACGTAATTATGTGATAGTGTAGGTATGACTCATCGGCTCATTATATTCAACAGAAGAAAACCAATCAATAGAAGTAAGTGGAGAGTAAGAAACAGAAACCGACATTACGTAATAGGCGTAAAAATTTGGGTGATGACTAGTACATTGTTTTCTAGATTACAACTCATATTATATGGCGCACACCCTTTATAGAACAATATTACGAATTCTATGTTGAATATAAATCTGATTTTGCACAGCATTTGAAAATGACTCATCGGAAAGAAAGTGTTGTTCCATATTTCGTCATCTTTTTGTTTATAACTCAAATATGAGGGGTTTGCTATTCAATCTTTATGCGAACTAGGTGTATTTATCCGGCTAAAGCGAGAACGTGAGCGTTTATGAAGCTTCTAACGCTAACATTGAGAAGTCATTGTATAGAGTACTACACACACACACACACACACACACACACACACACAGAGGCATGTCTTTACTATAAAAACTCACTTTAATTTCACGGTTCAGATTATTTTCAGTTTCACGAGATTGACGTTGATCAGCAATTATTCCATCTATTGTTTCGACTAGTTGATTCACTTGTTGTTTTGATTCATCCAGGGCTTTTTTCAATTCAGCATTTGTTGATTCTAGCGTATAACATGACTGGTTGGCTCGATTAGAAGCATGCTTGAATTGTTTTACAGCAAAATTAATAAGACGATAAACTATTTCGTAACCAACAAGATTATCTGATGGTGAATTTGAAGTAGACGAAGGTATATTTAAGAATGAAGCATCTGTTGATGCATCATTTGTTGTGAAGACAGTTGACGGACAGAGTGCTGTTAGTAAATCCAATAAATCTGCTTCAGCAAAATTACTTGGCAAGTTGGACAGGCGAGACTGATTTGTAAAAAAAGAAAAGAAAAGATTAGCAAGAATAAACATCCCCTTATAAATCCTCGGCACACGGTAAAAATTTCAATAGCACAAAAGGTAATCGATAACCAGTGAACATACGATCTAGCATAATCTGGATCGGTAAAACTAACAGACGAAGAATAACCACAGTCAGTCAACTTGTTATTTCTTATAAAATTTATTTTATCCCATAAGAATTGCAACTAAATAGCTTCGAGTAATTAAACCGAAAGAAATAATTTAGTCCTATACTACCTGACCTGAATTACACTCCACCTATAAGTGCGCGTCGGTGACACAGGGGTTAGGACGCTCGCCGACCATGCACATGGTCCGGGGTTCGATCCCCGGCCGATGCACTCCTTTACCTCGCTAAGCCAGAAATAATGCTGGTAAAGAGGAAAGGCTGGACATGAGGCTATCAACCCAATCCTGTAAAATCAAACACTGCTACAGAAGCTTCAAGCGACTAGCTTGAGGCCCTATGTTCCACTGGAAACGTGAAGGGTAAAGGTATGTGCACGTCCGTCATTCAATCGTAGAATACTCGGCCAACTTCTCATATGGTTCGGGTTCGATTCCCGGCTAACAGACTCCTAAATCTCGCCTAACTGATTGTAAGTCTAGTAGTAATGGGGGAAAGTTGGACGTGAGTTTGCCAACTTCATTCCCTAAAAAGAAGCATCGCTGCTTAATGAAACTTCAAAGCTCAATGCTTGAAGCTGCGTATGTTCCGATTGGAAAGCAAGGGAATGAACACACTTTTCCACCAATTTCCAACTTATGAATGATAGAATACTCTGATTTGTTTAACAAAAGTGAAAGGAATGATCAAAATAGAATTTCATATCAAAGTATAACTTTTTTATAAGCGGACAGTAACATACCACAGCCTGTTGTACTTGATCGACTACACTTTGTGCTTGTTGACAGCTCTGTAGTGATGCAGTTAGTCGAAGATTTTCTTCATGAAGCTGTTTTATTCGAGAATTTAACTGATCAATAGTAGATCTATTAAGATTAAAAAACAACAACAATACAACAGGCATAATGCTAACGTGAGAGATAAGTACGTTAGATGTCAAACTTGTTATGATAAATCACTAAGCCTTAGAGAGAAAAAAAGAAACTACAAACTGGTACAGTACAGCTTATCTTACCTGTCTTTTTCTACAACTGTATCAGAAAGAACACGGACAGCTTCGTTTATTTCTTTCAGAACATGACCGTTATCGAAGGCACTAACGAGTCGTTGACGTAAATCCTATGAGAAATGATAAAAAAATCACTACTGAGTAATGCATAATTTACTGAAAATAATAAATAAATGCGAAAATAATACTATCAGTCCTGAAAAATTTCTTTTTTAAGAATTAAATTAATGCGGTTATTACGTTGGTTGAATCAATCACTCGCCTGCTGGGATAATAAACTTGTTCCCCCAGTGGCCGATAGTGTTCCCATTCAGATTCAAATCAAGCAGGCACTGTTTCATATCCCAGTGTTATCCAACTAGGCTATTGAGAAACAAAAGCCACCTCACCACGCTAGTGCAACAGGTATCAATTATAATTTGTATTGCATTTCTGTCTTGTAACTGGAAGGTCTCGGTTTCGAACCACCCCCCCCTCCCACTGGGTGCGTACTCTGCAGAGTAACAAACCAGGACGGAACAACTGTGTTCAGTACTTCCTGGTTTTCTAGTGATTCTCTAACTGATGTCAACTCATGATCAAGCCAACACTTGCTATTTTTGTCAAGCACTTCAGAGTTCAGTATAACCAACCGATCAATAGACAATTCAAAATACCTTCAACAAGTAGATTGGTATTATTTCAAAAATTTGAAAACTGACTTTTACTATTAACAAACAGTAATGCAAAACTAAAAACGCACAAGACAATTAAATGGTAGCTTTAATCCTCTAAAGATAGAGAAAAGGTTACACATTAATGTATCTTTCTTCATTATGTGAATACATTTCACGACATTATAATAAGAACCTGAATAGACTGAATATATATATATATATATATATATATATATATATATATTCAACTACTCTAAAGATAAACTATCGCATTTGACCACTTCCATGTGTATCTACCAATTCACCTGCTCTTGCGGAGCGAGGTATATAGGTCGTTCGATGCGAGTTTTATCTAAAAGAGTTCAAGAACACTATCCCGCCTGGCTACGGAAAGGTAACAATGGAGCAATAAGGAGCGCCATTATTGAGCATATACTCAACACTGGTCATTCGATTTGCAAGGAGAAGTCATTCAAAGTCATCTATAAAGTCAAAAGAAACCTTCCAAAATCTGAAAGAAGCAACCTTCTTTACCTACCGACATGGGAAGCATCGTTTCAATTACAGGTGATGGAAATGATGAGTATATCAAACCAGCGAGGATCGGGAAAGCAAGGAAAGCTTCCATTTCTCTTAAGTCTGTGTGGAGGTCAACAGAACTCAGCATAAAAATAAGATCCGGATTTTCAACTCCAATGGGAAGTCAGTGCTACTATACGGATCGGAGGCATGGTGCGTCACGAAAGGGCACTTTGAACAAACTACACAACTTCATCAATAGCTGTCTTCGCTCAATACTACTCAAGATCAGATGGCCGGCCAGAAAAGATCAGAAACAGAGATCCACAGGTGGGAAGAGGTGGAGCCAGGTGAAAACGTTAGCAGAGAACCGAACACAATGGAGACGTGAGACTGAAGCCCTATATTCCTCTAGGACCAAAGAAAACAACAATAATAATAATGATGTCTCCAGTATGTTATGTTTATTAAGCTGCACTGATACACTTGTTCAGGGTTATACTTCCTTTGACTACTTAATTTAACAACGCAACTCATAGAGGACAATCAATCATTCGGCCAATAACATGTGAATATACAACTAAAGGGTGAATAATATGTACAGACTAATTAGTAATAAGCTACAGACATTTTTTGAAACGGGAAGTTCGCGGACTGATATATCTAACGTCAGAATATCTTAACTGCAGGGGGAATCTGAGACTGGCTTCACAGAGTGTCAAAATAAAACATAGAGGATGATAATTAAAGTGAAAAGATAATTCATTACAATCTATTATCATAATGTATAAGCGTAGTGATTAACAAACCTCAGATTCCTTGTTTTGTAGTCGTAATTGTTCAATCTGTTCACACAGCTGTTGATTACGTTGTTGTAGTTCTGATAGACTGACAATTTCATTATCATTTTTCTTTTCTGCATCGTTAGACTGGCCTCCTTCAGAACAGACAATACTACGCTTCAATGATGTGGCTAATGAATCCCGACGACCAGTCAATGCAAATTTATGAGGTGTGCTGCACAGGGAAGCGAGTTTCGACAAACAAACAAACAAAGAGAAAAACAAATGTAGGAAATGTATTATTTAGAAATGAATAGAGAATCAACTATGTATGTTAAACTGTGAAAACAGAAATTTGACAAGCGAATGAAGAGCATATAACAATAGTGATCACCCTTAGACTGACACATTTGAAAGTTGATGATGTAAGAAAAAGTGAAATAATATGCTATTTCAGACTTCACACTGCCTTGCAGCTAATTCTCATGATAAATTATAGAATGGATAAAGTTAGGATTGAATTCTATCCGGCTAGGAAGGAGTAAATGGAATACATAAATCGATATTTGATTGGCAGTGTTTCAGTGTGGAACTCTGTATAGAAACAGTAGTTCAGTTGTCATACTCCATATATAGCACACAAATGTAGAGAAGAAGACATGAACTCAAGGGGATTATTAATGGCCAGAAATGTTTCCGAGAAAGAATAGTAACATAGAAAAACATCAGAGTTTAATTTTGATTCGATTTTTTTTTATTTTTTATTTCAGCTTGATTCCACACCGTATTTTTTGGAACAGGTATGGAATTTTTAGCATGTGATATCGGTAGCCAAATTTTGCAGGCCTCCCGTAGATATCAGGTGTGTGTCGGCAGGGGATAGAACCCCAGACCATATGCATGGTCGGCGAGAGTCCTAACTACAACAGGTTGAATGCATCTGCGCAACTAGAGACGATTTTAAGCCACATCACTAACAATCTCCAGGTATTGGTTCTTAGAATCCAGAGGACCCCAGCCAGGCATCCTACACCTCCCCAAGTAGTTCAGACCGATAGTTACAAACTAAATGGACTACTGCCATGTTTTGATTTGACCACTTATGATGACTCTTTTCCAATCTAATCTGACCTCAACTTACGTTTCCCGACGATGAGGGCGGTGGCTGCGCATGCGTAACACGTGTCCTAGCAATCTCACTTGACTTACCTTTACAACCGTCCCCCACCGATTCATTTGCCTTCCTTACCCAATACTACGTCTAACTTCAATAATACTCACTACATTATACAACGTAACACAGGGAATAGAACGCAAAAATTCGCGTGTACAATCTTATCAAAAATATTAATTGGAAATGATTTCACTGTTACTCATTTAAAATTTTAAGGAGGACTATACAAATCCGAAAATATAACCAAAAAGAACTGAAGTCGTTTTAGAAACATAATTCCAATTATTTCAAACTCTAACTTGATCATATAGGAAAACACACCAGGAAATTACTATTATTATTATTATGATTACTTTTACTCTTATTGATCTCAGTGAACACTGTTCACTTTCCACTATTCGAGGCACTTTCGAAAGTGAAATGCATGCCTATGGCATAAAATTTCCACAGAACCGATTAATTCTCAGAAATCAAATTAGTAACAAGAGAAAAATCATGACGACAAAAAAAGGATTAGACTGCTAGGAAGTTGCACATAGGTATCAATTTTCCTCTGATTATTGTTTAGGCCGATTGGAAACATCTATAATGACAAAACTATAAAGCTTTTATCATCTAAATATATGAGAGCTGTATAGGATAAACAAGCAATTAGAGTAACACAGTCTAGCACTATATCTAAAACGGTATAATGTTGTAAGCACCTTATTTGCATAGACGCTCAACTTTACCTTAGATTAACAACGAACGAAGTACCAACATTGGCAGCAGCTATCGACAGAGGAGTCTGCTTTTTGGTAAGATTGCCAAATAACACTAATCCAGGTGTATATGTATATCCGAGGAATGGCAAATCTCTGACACATTCAGAACCTTGCCATTCAATATCCTCAATCTCTTCCATTTCCTCATTTATGGGTACAGCTGCAGCTTCTTGAATCGCTTGTCTTTTTGCCTCTTCTGTAGATCTTAAGGATTTCTCTGGATTAATATTCTCTTGATTTTCATCATCTGGAATACTCTTGACTGCACGTCTGTCTAAAACAGTCTCATCGACTTCATTATCATCATTGTCTAAAGTTGCACACTGGGCAGCACATCCATCGTGGACTGATGATGACTTAGTGAAACGAACAGGGGAAAAGGTTTTGTTTGTAGAAACATCCATTATAGCTTCATCACGGGTACGTGAACCCCCACCAGA
This sequence comes from Trichobilharzia regenti, assembly GCA_944472135.2. Taxonomy (NCBI): domain Eukaryota; kingdom Metazoa; phylum Platyhelminthes; class Trematoda; order Strigeidida; family Schistosomatidae; genus Trichobilharzia; species Trichobilharzia regenti. Next base: position 39,406 of record CALYDD020000476.1, read on the forward strand.
GAAATTCGAAACATCATCAAGTTCTCCAACTGGAGGTAAATACGGAGGTATAACTACATAAAAGAAAGAATATTATATGAATTACAATAACTAACTATTTATTATATAGTAACCAGCCCAAAAACAAACTATGAAGAAATTAGGAATGAAATTTCTACTGGTTTATAGGTAGGTAGGTTCACGAAGTGAACTGGCAGGAAACCACTAAATACTAATACTCTAATTTACATCATGACAAAAATCCCAGGAAGTTGTTCATGAATATGGTGGAGATCAACTGATAGCTAACATTGGTCGGATGTGCTAGCTATCAGATGTTCATTAGTAGATAGTGAATAACACCAGATCCAAGGAATCAGGTGAATAAAAGTATAATTAGGATATGTGATCATTCGAGCTCACCTTGTAACCAGAAGGTCCTGGATTCGGTCCCCGGTGGTGGGCACGTACTGCTGAAGAGTTTCAAACTAGGACGAAACAACTGGCTATCCAGTACTCACAGGTTTCCCAATGGTTCTCTAACCAATGTCAGCTCATGATGAAATCCTGTAACCATTTTTTCCGGTTTCAAAGACAGGTAGCTAGCATGCTGATCTACATTCTTTATGAATTGGACTAACCAATCCGTTCCAATAAGCGTTAATTTATTCGGTGTAACATTGTGATACAGTAAGACTGAATATTTTACATATTTATTATACTGTATTACTATTACTATGTAGTTATACTTTATCACATTGCCCATGTTTTATGCTCATTATATATCTAACTTGCTGTTCATGATACAGCTCACCTGCTTAATTAAACAGAAACACAGCTTACAGCCAATAGTTCCAAAGTTCGAGTCCCACTCCACCTAATATTTAATCTGGGCAACTCAATAGTATCATCAGCCTTTATATAATCAATGTGTAGTATATGGAATAGTTTTTTTTCTGGATGACTGGGTCTGGATCAAATACATGTGAAGTATAGTTATTACGCACGAAAAGACGTTAAGTAATCTTTGAGTTGGAATAAAAATCAAAACGATAGATTAAGACAGCCAAGTTCAAACGTTCATGTACAATATCACAATGAATACGACAACGAATCGGGTAAATAGACATACAATAAGACGTTGAATGCGTTTGAGTCACATAGAATTATTATTATCAGTTGTCTTACTTGCCCTCTATTTCTGATTTCAACAACAAGTTCCCTACACAGCTTCGAAATTTTACATTTTTGAGACTGACCAGATTAAAAAATACTTTCCAGTTTAGGAGTTTGACTCCCATCCCACTATATCACTGGGGCCTGGACCCCAACCCACAACCCATCTATCGAAGTTTGGATAGAAAAGTAGACAGTAGACGTTATACCTTGTATAATTCCCAAATTTACCCTTAACAATACTCAACTGTTATTTCTCATAAGAGTTAGTAATCTCTTCACGATATCTCCTATCAAATACTTGCAATTCTCAGACGCAGTTTCTCTAAGCAACTAATCGTCGTCGGTTTTATGGATCAATAATTGAATGTGATAAGTTAGTATTCCCTTGTCAGAAACAGAGATCTTCCACGCATCAATCTACGATGCATCGGTGGTTCAGTGATAGAATCCTTATCAATCACGCAGGAGATCTGATCTAGGTCCGATTCTCTCGCCAAGTTTACTAGTCAACAGTATTTCTAGAAAGGTTATTAGCGAGAATAACAACCCAACCCCTTAAAAAAACAACCTCACAGTTACTGAAAGTTCAAAGCCACACAAGAAGATCATACGCTTCCAACGGAAAGTAAGTGCATAATGAGATTATAACATACGGTTTTTACTGACTCATAAAATAATTGAGTAGATAAATAAATAAATCAGTCAAGAAAAGATTTATCAGCGAAATTACTAACTAACCTTCTCTTAGTGTTGTGAAGTCGACATCTTTGAAAAATGTATGCATAACAACATCTTCATAAGTTAGCCGTTTCGATGGGGTAATAATCAATGATTTAATCAAATCAATGGCTGATTCTGTTATCTCTGATGATGGTGGGAATTTCAGCGTTTTCTGAAATAAGTGGCGAAAAAGAAAACCAAAAGAATTTAGTTGGTTAAAAGAAAAGGCGGGAAGACTAGTGAACTAGCCAGTGATTCTAACCCGGGAGGAGATCGAGGGCGAAGCCAGTGACCCTATTTCAGGTAATCAGCTTAGCTTAGGCCTTTGCAAAACTGGCGTAGAATCATGCTCATGTGCATGATACTGTTAAGTTGTGTTGTTCCAGAGAGACTAGAAAGTGCTCATAAATGCAAAACTCGACCGGAACCAATTGGATTCAGGAAAAGCGAATCATGTGCTGATCGAATTGCAGTGCCACGTATCACAATCGAACAGAGAGCACAGAACGCTAGTCAAATCCCTATCTCAACTTCAACTTTGAGAAGGCCTTCGACAGTGTATTTTGGAAACTGCTTCAACAACACAGAGTGTCCTAAACTTGTATCAACCTCATTCAACAGCTATGTGACAATATCATACGCCAACGGAAAACCCAATGAAGCCTTTGGAGTGAGGATAGGAGTAGAGCAGGACTGCCTACTATCACCAATGGTATTACTGATTGTGGTGGACTACATCATGCCACAGACAGTGGGAAGTAGTGACAAGACAGGAATACGTTATACCGATAAGCAGAATCTAGATCTGGAGTTTACGGATGATTTATGTCTATTGTCACACAAACAAACTATAAGACCTACAGGTGAAAACTAATCACTATGAATGGAAGACATTTGATTGAGGTCACGTCTTTCACTTATTTGAGCAGTATCGTTCCAACTACAGGTGGGATCGGAAAAGCGAGATTATTATTATTACTGTGAAATCAGTTTAGAAGTCTATGAACTAAAAACATAAGGAACAAGATCTAGTAGATTTTTCACACTAATGTCAAGTCACTTCTGCTATGTGGTTCAGAGACTTTGAGCACGCGTCACCAAAAGCATTCTTAAGAGGCTATTGCAAATTTTCATCAACATCTGCCTTCCTACCCCTAACCCCCCATACTGAAGATCAGACGGTTAGCCAGAAACGATAAGCAACAGGGAATTTCGGAAACAAACTAATCAAGAACCTATTGCCTAAAAAATATGCAGAGGGAAGTGGCGATGGATTGAAAATATGCTGAGAAAACCGTTCGATAACATCATACGTCAGGCCTCCAAGTAGAACCAGAATAAGAAACGATGAGTTAGGTTTCCGAAGATAACATGCAGGAGATCGTGTGAGGAGGGAATTAAGGCTTATGGGGAATTGTGGAGTCACCTGAAAAAAAGACTGCAGAGGACAGATTGAAATGGAACTCAAGGGAATAGTGATAATGATAATAATAATAATCATAGTTACCCCATAGTCCATAATCTTCTGCATCATTTTGTCGTCATCTTCATCGTAGAATGGTGTTTGACCGTAGAATAATTCATACAACAATACACCAATAGCCCAGTAATCAAATTCTGGACCGACAAGTAATGGTTCTTGATTGTGCCGTCCCCGTTGTCTTAATAATTCAATATTTAAGTATTCTTTTGTCCCAACCATTGTAGGACATATACACTAAATAATAAACATTTTAAAATAAAATAAAATTAACTCGGCATGTGACCAACCATCATAAGATTGTCAATAAATATGTACAAAAAAAATAAGAAAAGGTTACACAAAGAGGTCAAAAAATGCAAAAGGTCAGAAACTGTTGTCATATCTAAATTAGAATACCCTTAGAATAAGCTGTATGATGAATATTGTACGCTGAAGAAAAGTAAATCGGAATTACTTTCAATTTGATTAATGTCACACTTGAATTAAATTTCGTCTGGTAAAATAAAAACACAATTCATTGTAAGGTGCAGTCTAATTAATATAGGGTCACTCTCATTGTGGTTTTTTTTCTCTTTCAGTTCACTACAAAGATATGCGCATCCATGTTATTAAGGGGGAAAGAAATTGGAAAATTAACTTACACACACACGCGACAGAAGAAGAGAAAAATGATCATTAGAATACAGAACAAAAAGGTAAAAATGAGGAAGTAGACCATCTTGACTTCGGCAGTGAAATATATACACGAAGTAGAATACAATTACTAAAGTACATACAACAGAGTGTGGTAGTAGTAAAACAAGAAATAATTAATAAGTTGACTGTTTTCTATCACCAAGGTGAAGACTAGTTTCATACCACTAACCACTAACATGCAAAGATGATTAGTACTTTCATTCATTCAATTATTTTTAACATATTGTCTGCCCAAAACGGTGACTACTATAATCGATCTTCTTACCGCCATTCTAACACCACTACTTACTACTAGTTAGACAACGAGTTTGAACTCATTTTACCTACTTGTGTTCAGCCAGCTGCATAATGAGTAACGTTTGTTTCTACTAGTATAATGATTTATAAGCTAGTCATAAATAAGTGAACCTGTACTTAGTCATTGAGGAGTTCCACTAATCTTTTTTCACCGTTAAATGATGAACAATTAATGCAATTGTACATCCGTTGAAAAAAATTATACATTTGAACAAAATAGTATATTGAATTTAATCGGTGGATGGTGGAATCCAGTGGAATCCAGGATAACGCGCATTTCGTCCTATTCGGGACTGGTCATCTGGATGGATGTGCCTGCATTCCCCAGTGAGTGATGATATTCCCACCAAGGCTCAAACCCAGTGCCCATAGTTTCCAACGCCAAAGCGTTATCCACTAGACCACTTGGGCCATGACAGCCACCTCTTGTGCAATGGGTCATATTAATTATCTAATTTAATTTCAGATCTTCCCGTCGATTGATTGATTCGGCCGAAGTGCTCGGTCTCAGGTTGACATGTCGACTTCTTGTGCACATGCTTCGAAGATATCTGGACATGTAATTCGAATTTAATTGGTGGATGGTGATTAGCAGTGGAATCCAGCGAGGATACGCATTTCGTCCTATTTTAGTTCGAGCCTAGGTGGGAACATTTTTTTTATATATACTTTTATTTTTGATCACAGCTTGATTCCACACCGCATTTTTGCTACAGGTATGGAATTTTCAGCATGGATATCGGTAGCCCAAATTTCCCAGGCCGACCATAGATATCAGGTGTTCGTCGGCAAAGGATCAAACTCCGGACCATGTGCATGATCGGCGAGAGTCCTAACCGCTGTCCCACCGACGCACACTCACTGGGAATGCAGGTACATCCAGATGACGAGTCCCAAATAGGCATCCTCGCTGGATTCCACTGCTAGTCACCATCCACCAATTAAATTCGAATTACATGTCCAGATATCGTCGAAGCATCTGCACAAGAAGCCGTCGACATGTCAACCTGAGACCGAGCACTTCCGTCCAATCAATCGACGGGAGAATCTAAAATTCAACTGAATAAAATAGTACATCAGTTATCACACAACTAATATGTGTAAAGAAAGTATTCTGATTTTCGTTTCAGTGTGGTGAATACAAAACGTTTATTTGGTTTATATGCCATTCACTAAGCAGGTGGATATATCCAATTGTCTCTTAACAGTCGATTATACTATGAAATGATGTGCACTGTTCTCCTGCTGTAGGACTATGAAACATGATCACCAAAATTTAAAAGGCCTACCTTTGTAAATATATAATCATTACTTGTAGCAATCACTTTAGATAATGTTCCCCTATAAATGACCTTGTACAGCCGACGAAGGTGAATATACTCTAGTTTGCCTCTCAAAATCTTCTCATATGGCCACGAATTCATAGTCTCTGCTAGGTAAGTCCTATTATTCATCGTCTTCATACAGAGTAGGTATTCTTCACAAAAATGAGGCGCTTACAACGTTGTTCTACTTAGGGGGAGCCGGAAAACCTTGATCCCAAACACATTGTGTACATGGGCTCCAGAATCCGAACGGATCGAATAGTATGTAAACCTGTTATCTGCACCAGCAGTCACCAGGGGAAAGTAGCCCCTGACCTTGCTCCACTGATTTATCGATCAAACCTGGTGTCAAAGGCTCGGAGTGCAGTCCTTTAAGACAACCACTTGCTTTGTTCCGGCTGATATCTCGCACAAACTATAGAACTTTGTATGGCGCATTTCTTGGGGTTCATAATATACCAAGTGTGTATTTTAATAATACTTTAGATAATTAATACAGGTGAAACAGGCAACTTGGTTGGTTCCTTGTATAGTTGTTTAAAGTGCCTAATACATGAAGAATTACACTTATCTATTTTTGGAATTATGATGATGAGATTCAAGGGGGGAGAAGGACACTCAGATAAAGAAAGAGGTGACAGAAACCAATGAAATTGCGATTGAAAATTCATCCTACAAACAGTGATTAAAACTAAGCATACAGGTCAAGGTTAACGGAAGACCACCTGCGAACAAATGATCTAACCTTGCACAGAACTCTCTATCCCTCAAACATGTGAAAGAAAATTGATTCAGTCTTTATCGTTATTAAAGGTTTTATTAAAGGTTCAATCCCAGGTGGGGTTCTAGGTGCGTCCTGTGACGAGTCTCAAGATAGGACGAAACAATTATTAAGTAGTACTTCCTAGTTTTTAATGGCGGTTCTCTCACTAACATCAAACCGCGATCAAAACTTGAAACAAACCAAACCACCCCTACAAACTAATTGTTGTTGAAAGGTGAGTGAGGCTCAATGTGAATAATTAACTTTCTCCTTTAATCTAAGCAATGCAACAGATCAATAGATATGAAAAGGAAAACAAGTCTCCTTCAATACGCTGGCTATAAACATAGATTGTACTTAATTTTGAGATGAAATACCTGAGATAAGCAAATCTGGATAAATTTTCACGGGCGATATCATAAACAATTAGTTCACTGAAAGTTCAACCACAGTCAGTCAACTGATGCCTATAGCATTTAATTAGCTAAAAACTACTTTCTTATTTTTATTTTTGATTACAGCTTGATTCCACACTGTGTATTTGGTACAAGTACGGAATTCTCAGCGTGGATATCGGTAGCCCAAGTTTCGCAGGCCGACCATAGATATCAGGTGTGCGTCGGCGTGGGCTCGAACCCCGGACCATGTGCATGGTCGGCGAGAGTCCTAACCAATGTACCACCGACGCACACAAGAAATACAAGCCAAAACAGATAGACAGATAAGTAAAAAAGGTTAAGTTAGCATTACCTTCCCATCTGCGTCAAGTCTGATAGCTGACCCGAAATCAATTAATTTCAAATGACCACTTCTTTCAATTGCGAAATTTTCGGGCTTCAGGTCACTGGAGAACAGGCGAAAAAAAAAGAGAAGAAATAACAACCTTAAATAGATGTACAAAATATTAAATGAATTTAAAGCGTTTTTTTTCTATGCGATAACAAAGCACTAGACTGGAGAGAATAACCATTTCAATGCAGATTTTGCCGCAAAGCAACATCAGTTAGGGATAATTGAAAACCAAGGGATACTAAATACCTATCTCAACTTAGTTTAGCACTCTTCAACTGTGTTCATCCACCACCCCGTCAGGGATCAAACCCAAGATCTTCGGGTTACGAGACCAAGGTCGTTGACTATTCAACTACTTGGGCCTGTCTGTCTGTCTGTCTGGATTCAACATAGAACTTGGCACCGAAGTGCAGCAGTTCGGGTTGCCACGTTCCAAATAGCCCACAGAGGTAGACAAGAAGATGAGTGAAGAGAATTAATAGAGTTTGACAAGTATAAGAGTGAAGCAGAATGGGTAATGGTAGAAAGGAATATGAAAGATTACAGAGACTGAATACATCTGCGCTGGCCATTGACAACGATTTTGAGCGATGTCACCTATTGTCTCCAGCCATTGATTCCTAGAGTCCCGAGGGCCCCAACCCGGGAGTCTGCATCTCCCTACCTGACTCAGTTTAACTGTCAAGGATTTCATGGATTGATGCCATGTTTTTGTTTGGCCACCACTGGCTCTTTTCCAACCTGAACCTATATCAGCTAGCAAAGCCCGTCGGGGGAGGCGGTGGTTAGGCATGCGCAGCACGTGACCTAGCCATCTTAGTCTATGTAATTTTATAGCCTCGTCGATTGATTTGCCCTCTTTGCCCAACACTCTACGCCTAACATCAACATGGGCCTGTATTCGATGGAGTCATGAGTGTGCACTCATGAAGAGCATCAAATTAGGACGAAACAGCTTTACAGTGCTCTCTGGTTTTGAATGATCTCTAGCTGATGTTCGTTTGTGATAAGATCTACATTGAATTTAATCCAAATGCCTATTTTTCTAATGACAAATCCAGACAAGGAATTTCAATTTCTTCAAACAAAGTTAAACACCAAGTTTGATTCAGTCATTATTTTCAAAATAAAATGTATCAAAAGTAATCACATTGGGGTTACGAAACCGGAACAAAAAAAGAGTTTTTCTGAACTCTTGTCAATACAACTGAATACAATTAAATGATGACTAATCACATCTAATCAGTAGGGACAAACATACATTTATCACTATGAGAGTGACATACACACATATGCTTTTCTTACTTTTCATGTACTATTTGACTGTTCGTAAAAACAAAACATCCTTACAAACCGACTATTGAAAATTAATCTGATGCTCGCTAGTCGCTTGCTACAGGACAGAGTTTCCTGTGGTTCTAGTGGGAAGTCGTGACCAGTGAGGTCCATCCAGTCAAGTGTGAGGATGGATGTCCCACCGATGACATTGGTTGGGGTCGCGCTGAATCATGAATTGGTAGAAGTTAGAATTCATGGACTAGCCATTGAATTGGTTCCAGTGGCTGAATGGCATACGAGCTTCCCTTGTAACGGGAAGGTCCTGGGTACGAACCCTGGCGGTGGTTGCGTACTTCCGATGGTTCCCAAACTAGGATGAAACAGCTGCCAGTACTGTCTGCTGATTTTCAATGGTTCTCTAATTGATAACAGTCCGTGATCAACTCGTGAAAACAAAAGACTAATCCTTACAAACCAACTATAGAAGATAAATTGTGTGATGAAGTGATTTTTGTTTCAAACATCATTTCATATATTTTTATTCTTTTAATTTGATTACAGCTTGATTCCACACAGTACCTTTTTGGTACAAGTATGGAATTTTCAGCATGGATATCGGTAGCCCAAATTTCCCAGGCCGACCATAGATATCAGGTGTGCGTCGGAAGGGGATCGAACCTCGGACCATGTGCATGGTCGGCGAGAGTCCTAACCACTGTGCCACCGACGCACAGTATAGGCATCCAACCGGTAGACAATATTATTTAACATGCTGACACAACACTAAAATAGATGTTACGAAAGCAAGACATCGAAGAACAATTTGAAATAGCCCTAGATGAAGGAATTAATGATAATTATATGATAACGCACTAATCACAGATGATATAAGAAAACTTTGGCTGCAGTAGACTCCAAAAACCAGGTGTTCTGAAAAAGATGTTATCTTATCACACTCTTCATCAAATATTGGAATTATTATCAAGTTAATATGATATAAGGTAAGGAGGCATGGTAGAATTAATAAAAGTCAAGAAAACACAGTCAGATACTTCAAAAAGTATGTAATGGGATAGGAGATATTAACCTACCAGTGAATGTAACCCATTCGATGCAGAGAATGAATAGCCTCTACGGCTTCAGCGGCATAAAACTGTACCATCTTTGCATCCAATAAGTGACCAACTCTAAAAGTATAAAATATATCAAGCCATTATAGTTGTATATTTATATTCGCGGTATTTAAAACAAACTAGAAGTGCTAAAAGCTAATTTATACATTCTTCACTTCAAACTAACTGAACCACTGGTTTCAACGTAGAACTATGCACAGATGTGCAGCAGTTTGAGTTGCCACGTTCTATGCACCACACAAAGCAAGAAGAGATATTCAAAAGAGAGAGAGATAATAAACAGAGGTGTAAGGCAAACAGAATAGTTACATGGAAGAACAATAGAGTTTTATTGAATATGACATATCACAAAGAGTGAATGCATCTGCCCCAGCCATCAGTTAGTACGATTTCTAGACATATCACCAATTTTCACCAGTCACTGATGTTTACCATCCCGAGGAACCCAACCAGTCAGGAAGTCTACACCTCCCTACGTGGTTGAATGGCTTAAACTAACTGTTGTGGATTTCATTGACTGATGAAGCCATGTTTTTTCGTTTGACCACCACTAGCTCTCTCTTTTCCCACCTGATCCTATGTCAGTCAGCTGACATCACCTGTCGTGGAAGGCGATGGCTTAGCATACGTAACACGTCTCCTAACCATCTCAATCGGTGTAACTTCACAACCTTGTCGATTGGTTTCCCCTCCAACCTACCTAGTACTCGACTAATACCTAACCTCAATATTGCTCGTCTCATTATACCATTTACCACTGGAGATAGAACACAGACACCTATGATCAAAGACAGGTAGCCAGACAGCCTTTTCATGTCTTCCACTACAAACTAAACTGAATTTAAGTAAAGAACAGTGTTAGTCACAGCCAGTTTCAATTGACACAAGCGCATTAGAATAGATAGAGAACAGAAGTTATAATAAGAACTAACAACATTCATAACAGCAGGGATAAAAATTCAGCGATGTTTTCACACAGACAATTCCTCCAGAATTTCGGATCTCATAAAACTGAAGATCTTCAATACATTTATTAAAAGTAAACAGTGAGCACAGAAACTAACGTGATCACTCTCAGTAATTGAGGGATAGTGTATTATTTTATACTCTTCTTTTACTAAGGAATTCCTGAAAAACTTCTCGACTAATGTCATCAAAACTAAAGTCTACAGAGTAAATACTTCGAACCACTATGCACAAATGTGCGGAAGTTCAAGTCGCCACATTCCGTGTAGCACGCGAAGCAAGAGAAGAAAGTACAAGAAAAGCATAATAGAAACAGTGAGCCGAGGTGTGAGACAAAGGAGTAATAAAGAAATACAAAACAGTTTCATTGAAGATCGTAAGTCACAGGGAGTGGATGCATCTGCGCCACTGAGAACGGTTTTGAGCCATGTCACCAATTGTTTCCAACCATAGATTTTTACCGTCCCGAGGACCCCAGCCTGGAAGTCTACACCTTCCTACGTGGCTTAGACCAACTGTTGTGGATTTCATTGACTGACGCCAAGTTTTTGTTTGACCGCCGTTAGCTTTTTTCCAGCCTGACCCTATATCCGCTAACATTGCTCGTCGAGGGAGGCGATGACTTGGCATACGTAACACATGTCCTAACCATCTCAGTCTTTGTAGCTTCACGACTTCGTCGATTGATTTCCCCTGTTTACCTAGAACTCTACGCCTAACCTCCATGTTGCTCACCTTATTATGCCACTTTACACGGGAAATAGAACGCAGGCACCTATGATCAAAGACAGCTAGTCTTTTCATGTCTTCCACTCTCAGTGACCAGGTCTCACAACCATAAAGGAGGACGGAGCGGACTGATGTACAAACTGGGAATGCTATACTACGGTAAAGAAAAACAACCAGCAGACGTACAAGAATATATAAAATAAATTAGGCGATTACCGGGGTCGGCACAGAATACGCAAATAGACTCAGTTAGACGTTAAGCACCAAAGGGATGCGGTCACATCAGTGACCTTGGAACGCTCAGACAGAAACGGGATATCCGGTAAGTTTTAGGTTACGTATAGATAGGATTAAGTTGATGTTTAGACTAAGGACAGATTACGGTAAGATTAATCTAATAAGGAAGTTATCAGGGTTGGCTAGAGTTTAAATTAGAGTTAGTTTAAAGATAGTTTCGCGTTAGGGTTAAGGTCAGAAGACCTAGATGAATACATGTATAGTGTGCCTTAGTTACTCTATTGACATTCCAATGCAAACCAGGAGGGCATTTTTGTCACATGTCAGAAAAAAGGTATCCTGTGTAACAGTTGCATGTCATTTAATTCACTATTTTCATAAATATATGTACTTTACACGTAAAAATCGCTTTTTCCATAAGACTGATGCGTCCAATCCAAGGCCATTGGTGCATTCCTTTTTTTCGATGCTCAAAGTTTAACTTAGCTTCCTGAAATCGTAATACATTTTGACGACGAAAACTGAATACTGTAAAACAATATTTTAAAAGTAAAAATGACAACGCGAAGTTGAATCAAATCAAACTGAGGTAGAAGTGAGTAGTTTATACAACCAATCAATCATACTGAATTACGATTATATATAATGCCTTGAATAACGATCAATTTTAAACGGCTAAAAGTTATCAGTGAGTTAGAACTAAACAGACTAAAAAACAAAAAAATGAATGAACTCACGTACTTGCTTAAAAATATATATAGGTCACCACCAGGTTCGTAATCCATGACGAGGTGTAAATACTTTTCGTCTTGAAATGCATAATGAAGGTGTGGAAGCCATGGATTTCCGATGGCAGTTGCTTGAGCTAACACAGTTCTCTCAAGTAGTATCTGAGATCCCTCCTATACAAACAAATCATAATAGAAGCATATAATAAAAATATCAATATTATAAACACCTACCGGGTCATGATGTAGCCAAGCTCCTTTAAACTGCGATTTCATTGCATATATAGAATGAGGAGGTGACACTTCGCGCACTACGCGAACAATGCCACACGCTCCTCTACCAACACATGCGCCAAGTTTAAAGTCTGATAATTTAAGCCGAAGTTCTGATAACCGTGAGATGATGGGTTTTACTGTAAGCAAACAAGTACACAAAAAGGCCTGTAAGATACTTTTCAGAAACACAATATAATTTCAGCATGTAGAGTAAAATTTGTTCAATATTGTCATTGTGGAAACATTTGAAGGTAACATATGTTGACATTCATATACCCTTGAATTTCAGAAGCCAAATTAAACAGAAGAACCAATATATGAAAAAAGACTAAATTACCTCTTCTGCGAAAGAATTTCGCAGCCAAGATAGTGGGTGACTGTTCATACTCATCTGATCCCCGATCATCTGCATTCTCCATACAATCGTGATATATTTGATCAACCAATGAATTTGTGACAAAAAGACAGTCTAAAAGACCATCAATGGATAGTAGACATGGATCGGGATTAATTGGACGATTACGCTTGTTTAAAGGTAAAAGCTGTAAACCACTTCTTTGTGAATCTTTTTTGAATGAAAGACTAATTCCCATGCTGGGTGAAAAAAGCAAAGGAGGCCGTGTTAACAAGTCAAATAAATAACTGGCACGTTTAGACGTCCAATCCAAGCATCGAATATCTTCTAGATTAGTCATATAGCTTTCATTTTCTTCACCTTTGACTTTAAATTGAAATATATCCATATCTTGAATTAACGTTGTACCATCAGTCTTCATATCATGTGTAAGATTAACACTCCTCGATTCACTCTGTTTTACACCACTTTTACTAATCATCTGAAGAGGATGCGGTGTAGAGGAGACCAAAAAGTTGTCGATAGGTTTAATCGGTGAAGTCATTTTATAACCTGAAAGGAAATCTTACATTATGACAAAAGAAAAACAAAATTAAATAGGAAGAAACAAGATTATGTATGGAGAATATTTATTTATCAAACAACTGACAACATGATTTTGAAGTGAAAATATCTGAAGAAAATGAAGCGGCAATCTGAAAACAACTTGAAACATACAAAAGTTGTTTAGCATTACTCAAACGTATTGAGCGTGTTAACATTGTAGAGAGGAATTTAACATGACTATCAAATTCATTAGAAAGCATATCGACTTTTACTTTAAAAGTGGAACTATCAGAGTTCAAGTATAGAAAAAGGTTACCACCTATCCATAAGTCTTGTAGTTGAAGACCCATATTACAAAGATTATAAATCTCGTTACGAAGTAACAAAGAAGATTCAGTTAATAAACAAACAGCCTGTAATTCACTCAGTAATTTATTGTGGTCCTGAATAAGATCAGAAAAACGGTATGTTTCTGGAATGCTGATATTAACTAGGTTAGGCGCTGAAAAGTTGGGGAGACACCATTTAGACGAAAATCGGATCCTAAGCGTCTCGACTCTGTGCACCAAGAAATCGTGTAAACTTGTAAAAATGAATAACATTTTAATCCGCAGGATGATAAGATTGTGACTGACAGGGGAATATTTCAGATTTCCTCTTCTCAAATTATTGAAACGTAAGTTTTCCAAACTCCATTTGACATATTTTATCTAAAACAAAAATAATTCGAATAACAACATTTAGTATGAAAAGTAAGTAAAATTGTTTCGACGGCAATTTTAGAAGGTTAACAGCAAAATCCTGTGAAACTGTACTTGGAAATCTCCTATATCATGAAAAATACGTATTCCTGATTGAATCACCCTTTTCGCACATATATTCATACTTCATATTGCATCTTACTTCTGTTTGACTAGCTGAAATTAGCGAATGAGTCAATCAGTCAGTTACCAAGCTCTCAATGAACACAGGTAATGGTGAGAATATAGGGATGAGAAAACGATGTAAGAATATTAAGAGCTTCAGAACTCTGAAGACAACCAAGAGCAGATACTTTTTACCTGTGTACAATTTTAGCATCAGATATTCCTCAGCCAGGCCAGTTAAACTGTCTTAAATGGCTAAAGCCGACGATCATACTTACTTCATTGAATGGTCCCACGTTTTGGTATGATCACTACCGACATAATCCTACGTCTAAAATGACTTGAAATTCTTCGCAATAGTGCTTACTTATTTGCTCCTTGATACCATTTAGATATTAAAGCGCCTCGCACCGCTTCACCACATCTTTCTTCATTTTTACATGTCCCTTAGAAGTGTCACCTATAAGTAGTGCACTTGCACAAAAGACGTGATGAAATCACTTGAGGTAAGAATCTCACCCTTCAGGAGTGCCTACGATACAGCGAGGTACCCAATATCAACTGATTACAATGACTTAGTTCATTACGGTGACCATAGAAATGCCAAGTCCACCTGGTAGCAAAATGCTCGCTTTAAATGTTGTTTCCCTCTTCACGAGCATTACTTTAGCTGAGACTATATGTTAAACCTGAAAACCTAGAAATACCTGTTACCGTAAACTACTAGAACGAACTACTTCTCATATATGTCTATGAACATTTAGTTCCATGAATACTAGTTATGGGGTCTCATCTCAGTCCAAAATTAGCCGACTGTTTCATGACGAGTGTTGGAAACAACGTACTCAATCGTTCGATCAATCAACTGCACTTGTACAAAAGACATCTTGGCAATAATCTGTGATAAAAAAATGCCATACAGATAATCTTGTTAACATATTCAATGTACCGTATCGGGGAATAAATATAACTTAATTTAATACGAGAATGAAACCTGTCTTTGCATTCCTGAATGTGCTTCACACTAGAAGACAACACACCTTGATCCGAAGATCAATATACTGAAAATCAACATCATCTGAACAGTTTATTAACTTCCAAAACCTTGTTTTCATTACAGTTTAGATGTTCCCGTCGATTGATTGGACTGAAGTGCTCGGTCTCAGGTTGACATGTTGGCAGTGGGTTCGAGCTTCGGCGGGAACATCATCACTCACTGGGAAATGCAGGTACATCCAGTTGGCAGACGAGTCCCAAATAGGACGAAGTGTGCATTCTGGATTCCACTGCAAGTCACCATCCACAAATTAAATTCCAGAACCTTGTCTTACTAATGATGGAGCAAAACATAGTGCATTCTTTATACACAATATGATTCGAGAAATCTGTTCTGAGGATACTGTAGAAACTAAATCGAAATCTCTAAGTGATATCTTCTTGAAAAAGCTAAATTTATCGACAGGAACAATGAAGGGAAAACATTCATCGTTGAAAGTCTCAACTGTTCCTAAAAACTCTCTTCATCAACTTAGAGTCCAGCGGTGACGCAACGATCTGGAAATCTACGCTGGCTAGAAAGTCAATTTTCATGTGACCATTCCATATTAGAGAAATTAGATAAAGTTATAAGTAGTTATAGTCAAGCTGAGAACAAACTACTATTGAACGTGAAGTCGTACGGCTAACAGGATAGTAGTGTGGTGACAATAAGGAATTTTTCTGTCAGTGGTAACGAAGTTCCTACAAGGAGAAACATAGTTGTAATAACACACCCGAAGAACTACTACTTAAAGTAAGTGGGCTAGGTAATGTACGGTCTTCAAGAGGTAAGGTTCCCTAATTCCATCGACATCACAGTAGTATGAAAATTTAGAATTCGATTACAAAGTCAATGCCTGGATCGTTAGGGCATCCGACTACTAACGGGTGCTCAGGGACAAATACCTAAAAATACAAAACTATTAAAGATTGGTGCTCTGCTTGAATCACTGGGCTATCTAATTTTCGATCCATCAAAATGCATCTTATTTACCTTACTTATTATTGTTCTAACCATCCAATTGCAATCTCGCACCATAATCTCTATTCACGATCATTTTCAAAAAGGTTTTAACCTACTTGTATGAATTTATCAAAGAAAAGGGAGGAGAAATCTAGCAGGTTATCACAGCATACTTTAGATAGGACAATATTGACCAAATAACTCAGTTTTAAAATAGAATTTCACACAGAAGTACCCCCGTTCAATTCGCCACACTCCATGCAACACGTAAGGTGGAGTGATTCAAAAAAATTATAATGGGCAGAAATGTGCAGGAGAATAGTAACATGGAAAAGCACGACGGTCTAGTGGATTGCAAAGAGTGGATGCATCTGCACTGTTGAGACCAATTTCTAGCGACATCAACATTCACTAGTTCTTACAATCCCGAGAGTCCTAGCCAGACAGTCTACAACTCCCTAAGTGGATCAAACCAAATATCAAAGACTTTATGTATTGATGCCAGATTTCCTTCTCACCACCCCCAACTCTTCTGCCATCCAATCAATCCTATGTCAGCTAACATTTCCTGACAAGGAACGCGGTGGGATGTTATAAACAACCAGTGTCCTAGACGTCTCAATAGAATAACCCTCACAACCTTATCGGATGAATTCCCTCCCTCACCTTTCTTCAATATTACTCACCATATTATGCCACTGAATACGGGTGATAGGACGCAAACATACGTGGTTAAAGAAAGTTAGCTTCTTCATTTACTCCACTTTCAATGGCCATTTCCCGGAGCCACAAAGTAGGATGCAGAAAAGTGCTGCGCAATACAAACATTGTTTGATCGATAGCCAAATATCACGTCTACGCTAAAGATGGTGTGTGATACACAAGCCTTTAGTGCTCAGGACTCCGCATTTTTTCAGTGTCTTCATCCAAATAAAGACTGTCCCCTGGTAGCAAGTCAATCTCTAAGTTGCTAAAGTAGTCAGGGTCAATTCCATTAGTACATCTCTGATGAAATTAAGCAAAAATAGAGGCAGCAGGCTTCTTTGGTCAACACCACTGGTACTTCATACGACAACTCTCCGTAGGATCTCATACGGCAGAACACTGCCATAGCACTTCTGTGTTGACGGAGTTGAATGCCGCCTTCAGGTCAAGAAAATGGCAAATTTTAGAGGCCAAAAACTATGCCTATTTTCAAGGATCTGTCGGAGGGTGAATTTTCAATACACGCACTTTCTGAACCAAAGCCTGTCTGGGTTTCCCGAAAAATACTAAGTCTACGCATTATTATTGAACCTAAAAGTTTAAATACTATATTAGTCAAGCTTATCCTCCTATGATTATCACAGGAACACCTGCGTCCCTTCTAAAAAATCTGGGATAATCAGTGACTTACACTAGTCAAACAGGGTTATCATCTATGATTGTCAGACATTACCCAATAGCTTAGTTAACTCACAGAACTGTTTGTCACCAACGTCCTTAAACACCTCTGCAATCACTCCATTAGATCCTATTGTTTGTTCAGATTAGACACGAGCCTTTCAACCTCAGTTACAATTGGAGGACCGATATTGTATACTAAGCAGGTTGACAGTAGCTGTAGGCCAGTTAAATCGCTGCTCAAAACGTTCCCGCCAAAGTCCCAGTCTTCTATCCTGAGAGCTAACTAAGAAATCTCTTTTATGGGAGACTGTCTCGCTTATCAATCGTCTTTTACAACCTGTTTCCATCTCTTCCGCTTTTGTCGCCCACAACTTTTCTCGATCATCGTGGAGACTTTTGTTTGTTTGTTTTTTCACTCCATCGGGATCGGTCTTCTCTTCTGGTGGTATTTACTAACATTTCCTTTTAGGTTATCAACAGTCTTTACCAGAATGTTATGCAATGCGTCCACCACAGATGTTGATCTCAGATACGCATTTATTAGCTGTTTCTCTCGTAAACAAGCAGTTCCGATCAAGATAGGCGGTGGGGGGGGGCAGCGGGTAGAGAAGGGAGATAGCTGCTACTAATTTACTTGAGCCTTCTACCTAAGGGGAACATACTTTTCAACAGTAGAATGATGAGTATGCTGAGAATTCTGTGGCTATATATATTCATGAAATAGCGTTTCTTCAGAATATGAATGACCATGCCCCCCACCCACCACCTCCCAAATACCCAAAACATAAGAAAAAGAACTTTGAGGGGAAAAAAGAAGTATTCAATTATATATAAAAACGTCATGAATACAAAACCAATTACAGAAAGTCTGCATATCTATTTATGAGCAAAGTCGTCCTGTCGTCTGTCAAATTTAATTAAATAATAATAGTAATAAAGTAAATGCTTGCAGGATAAATGATATACTAATCGTCTGTCTTACAGCTTTGTTATAATATGTATGTACTCACCATCTGTCATTAGTTAGTGAAGTGAAAAAAAGATATGTAGAATACTAATATCATTATTGTAACTGTAATTGTAACAGTAGACAAAAATGAAAACCAGGAGAAACATGTGCACAAATATACATACAAATAGAGGATAGAAGTGGAGATAAAAAACTTCAATCTTCTTCAAGTCGACTCGGATCAGAAGGAGTTGATGACTGTTTACTACGACTTAATACCTTGCTTAATTGTTTAAGAAGACGTGGTTGACCCTAAAAAGTAAATTGAGAAAGAATAAGAGTAGAAATAAACTAAATAGTATTATTATTACAAATAAAGATCAAATTAGTGAACTATCTCTCTCTCTCTCTCTAACAAGGACTCATTATGAAAACCGGTAAGTTAGCGAATAGCTGAATGATCGGGGTAATAACAGAGATTTGTAACTTACAAATAAAGAAAAAAAGAAATGGTTCCAGGCTTTTGATATTCGACTGTGTTACCTAGAGAATATCAGATTAAGGAGTAAATGACTGCGCTTTGCACTGTCTAAGTACTTTTTCATTCAGTAAAATGTATAAACTATTCTCAATTTCGTATTGTTTTAATAGTCCAACTGTGTCTTTGGATCATTTGCATGAACTGGTGCGCATTTTGAATTAGCTTTCAACGCAACATTATGTACTGCTCAAAAGAAAATATTTGTAAATGACTGGATCTTGCTCCACATGCAAGAACACATTACCACATAGTACACTGTCAAGTACCCTTTTACTTATACATCCAGCACTGAGAGCAGATAATTTGCAATTTAAATACATTTCGAATTCTGTACTATGTCAACATGTTATCTAGAAGAAAGTTATTATTATTATTATTGTTATTATGTACTTTCACAAGATTATCAGCAACATTGGATACTATTCAATGTACCAAGTGAACTGTAAGAGGTAGCTGATAAACTCGGGAGCTTAGGTAGTTATGTAAATGTTGGAAGACGAGTGATGGATGAAATTTCCAACTGTACACACACACACACACACACCTGAACTACTTATGGAGAGCTATTTTAGCTTTTAAAGATTAAATTTACAACGCATCGATGTGTATAATCTTGTAGTACCCGACCGAAAGCTGCTACCTTGACGTGGTGGTCGGGCTTGAACACCGCAATGACCTAACCAAGCTATACTGGCTGAGACTTATGTCTCTTGAGGTTCTACCATGACAGGCAGGTTGTTTAGATAGCGGTTAAACAAAAAGCAGCTACCCAATCCAATACCATGATTCAAACAAATTCACAAAATTTCATGCCGGATCGGCCGTGGCCCGGATTAACAACGACCGCGCTTCCTGCTGCCGTGTCACAGGGCAGGAGTGATAAGCATGCTACTGAGGCACACCAAACAAAGAAGACAGACAGTACTGTGTGTGTGCGTGTGTGAAGTTTGACTTTTCCAGACAATTTTGCCTGCTGGTCATCACATCATTACTGTGATGTAGTACATACATGTATCTTCCGGTGGTGAGTGGTTCACTTAGGCAATACTATTTTACTCATGGTATACCGGTAAACATTATGCAGAAAATTCACTGACAACATCGTACACCGACAACCTCAGTACAAACACATACATAGCTTGTCAGCTGGTTGAATTACAATTATCATGGATTACCTCCAACTGTGTCTAGCGATTTACATGTTGTACGTGCCAAAGCACATACATTGGAAGAACAGAGAGGACGGTCAGTGTCCGCATTTATCAACACATACCAAACAACCTGAGACTGAAAGTTCCACAAGTATTAAACAGTGCGATTGCTCGTCATCTATTGGACACTGGTCATATTGTACACAACCTGAAGTCGTTCAAAATAATCATCAAGCAAAAGAAACCTAGCTTGCTACGCTTTGCTGAAGCAATTGCCATCAAACGACTCAAACCAAATCTATGTACGCAGAAAGAGACAGTGATGAATCTTGCACTGCCCTGGTGATAACAAAAAAATATATACAACTTTCATGAGTCACCTTTTTCATGTTTACAAAACTCGACTCTCTCATCTAAACATGACTCACCCTACTTACCTTGTATCTTTTCTTTCCTTTTTTCTATTGGCTATTAGATAAGATGTTTTCTTTATTTACGTAATCTGCCTTTTGTCATGCTCTTTCTAGCTAAACCTTGTTGCTATACACACACACACATACATATACACAACCCTGTTTATTTTTTTGTTTCCAAGCCTAATTGTCTAATTATTCTATAAATAGTCAGTGTTTGTAACTCCGAATCATCAGTTAAATCATTCCGGACTAATGTTACTTTTAATTCCTACCAATTACTCCTTACGATCGTGGAAAAGTATGTTCATATCTTTAATGTAATTCATATTTTTTAACGTTCAGGTTGTAACCAATTGACAAAAATCCTCGATTAAATAATAAAAGATGAGCTCTTATTATCCTGGTACAATTGTTGTTCTTGCTTTCTCCAACTTTTATACGATTTCCTTATAAGTATAATTTACCAAAAAGGGGAAGGCGCTACTTGTAAAATTACACTCGAATAAGTGAAAGGAAAACTTACACGATGCTTTGTGACTGAAGGTTCCTAATAGAAAAGAAGAAACAAACAAAAACAAAAATTATCTGCTTTGTGTAGGTTGGATGGATGAATACACACAACTTTACTTCATATAGTGTAGAATTCCGCGACTGTGCTACGACACACACTGCTCTCCTTACAACATTAGCTAAGCACTCCACTTACTACCAATTGTTTCCACCAATATCACATAATTGAGTCCGAGCAACTGGGTAATACAAACAGCCGTTACACAACATGTGTGGTTCATAACCTAGGGAGGTCATTGACTTCAAACTGACAATGCTTAACAATAGACGATGTAACTGAAATACAGACGATCAAGTCACATAAACATCTGTCAAGTGAACTTCAAAACCACTTCAACACAGTTAACAGATAAGCAACTAATTTACATCAGTCATATTGAGCATGAAAGTCAAATGAGGAAATTAGACCAAACTAGGCATTTTACAGGAATAAAACGATTATTTATTAATTATCATTCCTTGGGTTCCGAATGAAACGTATACTTTAAAAGGGACACCTCCATTTTATCCTTTTCTCTGCAATCTTTTTACCTGACTCTACGATTGCTCATAAGCTTCATTTGCTTCTCACACGGTCTCCTCTATGTCACTCTAAGACGCTCAACTCGTCCTTGTTTCTCGTTCAGATTCCATTCCACTGCCTGGTGTATGATGATGTCGCTCAACTGTGTGCTCAGAGCACCTCCAATTCATACTTTTCCGGCCAGCAACCTGCCTTCAACATCCACCGGAGGTGGCTAGCTATTGATGAAAGTCTGCAGTAACCTGCTAGAAATGCTTTCGAAGACGCATGAGTCAAGTGTCTGAACCATGACAGAAGCAATGACATGACATTAGTGTGTTTAAAATTCGGATCTTTAAATTTACACACTGATTCTGTAGTGAAACTCTATTTTGCCTTGTCCGTTCTGACTGACTTTGAAACCCTGAAGTTGAAATGATAACTGCGTAGATAAGTGAAAGAGGCAACTTCCTACAAATTTCTCTCGTTGAGATAGTGATTGGTGCTTGTTGCTGTTAGTTAAGTATCTTCATCACTTCTGCCTTCTCCATGTCTACTTGAAGTCCACTATTCGCTATCCGCCTGTAGATTTTCGATCTTGTGTGACAGCATATTTTGCTGTGAAATAGTACTGTTTCCCACTACTCAGAACACTCAATTAAAAGCCATCAAAAATACAGACTGAGTAGAGTAAAATGTCTGTATACATCAAACCACAGAATTCATGTAGGCAGTGAGATAAACATTACAAGTAAGTATTGATGACTAACAAAACTTGTCTTTGCATAACAGAGTATAGAAACGTGTTTCCTTAACAAGAGTAATTCCAACAAACTATTCGTACACTGTTTTTAGCACGGAAAATAACTGTTCATCTCTGTGATTTTTTTCTTCAATAATGAAACTGCTTGACAGTTGAGTACTAAAATCAGGCTTTCATCAGTATGATGGGAGATTTCCTACCCTTACGGTGTTGATGGAATGCCTTTTATAACAAAGCTGTTCTAGTATATGGGAAAGATATTTATTACTAGAAATGACTGACTGACTAACTGGTTTCAACGTAGAACGTTGCACTGATGTGCACCACCTCGAGTTCCCACATTACCCTCCTTGTAACACACAAAGCAGGAGAGAAGAAGTAAGAAGATACTCAAAACAGAGATAACATACAGAGATATGAGGCAAAAAGAATAGTTATATGGAAGAACAATATAGTTTCATTGGAAATTATAAGTCACAAGGAGTGGGTGCATATGACCCAGTCATCAGTGAGAACGATTTTCAGCCATATCACCAATTGTCTCCAGCCTTCACTGGTTTTTACCGTCCCGAGGACTTCAACCAGGAAGTTTACACCTCCCTACATCACTGGATGGCTTAAACTAACTGTTGTGGATTTCATTGAATGATGAAGCCATGTTTTCGTTTGACCACCACTAGCTCTCTCTTTTCCAACTTCATCGATTGTATGTCAGCTAACACTGCCCATTGTCGAGGAAGGCGATGGCTTAGCATACGTAACACATGTCCCAACCATCTCAATCAATGCAAATTCATAATCTCGTCGATTGATTTTCCCTCCTTACTTAGCACTCGATCACCGAAGCCTCACATCAATATTGCTCACTGTATTACTAGAAATACCAGAAAAAGTTAATGTCTACAATATCTCTCTCTCTCTACTCATTTGGAGGTACTCGGACTGCAGTATTAGCAGGATTAATCTTCTTATGTGATAACCACTATAACATAATGGCCAATATATAAAAGAAAAAAGAGCGGTTTTCGATTACATTCAGAATAACGCAAAAGCAACGACATATTGTTCAGAAAAAAGAAAAACTAATATGTCATGTGAAGTGTAAACTATGAGACTTATTTATCAGCTAGAACGTGTATTCATACGTAAAAATAAAACTTGTAGAAACAATTAATACCAGAGAAACCAAAGAATATTCAAAAAATGAACTTACTCTACGTAACTCAAGTTTATCACTAGTATCTGCCCAAGCAACATGAACTTTTGATCGATTCCTGCGCCACGAACGATCCCGAATAAAATCAACTGAAGCGGGAGGTGCAGAACTGGCAATACTTGGGGTAGAAGAAGTACTGCCTGTATTTGATACATTATCACTTTCTCTAGGTGGAAGAGGTACAGCGAAACCTGATGAAGCAGGGAATGGAAGCCCATCATCAAAATCAGTCTCATCAGTTGAATAGACATCATATCCGAGTGGATCATACTCCTCCACATAACAGTCTTCCCCAGTTGGTGTAGACTGAGGAGAATCTGAATGAAATTCTAACTTTCCTGGCAGAGTTCCATGCTTTTTCAAGTTCAATCGAGTTTTACTCATCATTTTCTGTAGACGACTAGGTTGTCTTGTGAAGTCACCAGATCCTAAAGCTTTAGAATTCGTAGAATTCGTTCTAAACAAGAAATAGGAAAAAACAAAAATCGTGAATCGAGTTCTCCGAACCAAAAAAATAAAATAAAAATTACTTTTTAATAAAACAAGTCCCACTTACTCAGGCTTTATAGTGTCACGTTTACGATGTCTACTGAAAAATGCAGAAGCTACTGAAATCAATGGAGCACCAGGTCGACTAACTCGTGTAATTTTTCTAGAGCGTTGTTTTCCACCTTCTGAAGCTGGAACTGGAATTGAACTGCCATCATCAATAAGGGGAGTTCGATGGACTAGGTTGAATTCTGCTGGTAGAAGACCACGCATATGATTGATCAGTTTTCCTTGTTGTTCTGTTATTGTAGACAGACGATGATTTTCACGTTGTAAGGCTTGTTGTGATGATTCGCTTAATTCTTTAGCCCGTAGAATAGCCATTTCTGATTCACGTGCTTCTTGGCGAGCTGCATCACGTTGACCAACAAGTTGTGTATTGTTCAGTCGTAATCGTTCCACTTGTGTTTTTAGTTGATCCAACTACATATGAGAAGCACATAAAGAAGAAAATATTGTGGAGATTAAATGTTAATCCAGATAAAAAAGAAAAGAATTTAGACAAGTGATTTAATAAACGGCCGCACGGAACAATATAACTGTGTGTCGGTGGTGTAACAGTGAAATGCTCACCAACCAAGCATGTGGTTAGCAAGGTTGGATTCCTGGCCGACACACACACACACACGCACACCCTTCTATACCTTTATTAACGAGAAGCTCAGTAAGGAGGGAGAAGGTTAGGCGTGAGGCCACCAACACCACCTTGTAAAAATATAACGAAACGTCATAGAAACTTCGCACGTTCAAGCTTGAAGCCCTATGTTTCACTGGGTAGGAATACAAATAGAATTTTCAAAAATGTTATAAAACTTACTTCATCTTTGAGTGTTTGGTTTTCATCTGTTAATGAAGCTACCTGATTATGTAGCTCAGATAAGCTTTCAGATGCCTGTAAAATGAAGTTAAACGGAAATATTGACTATACAGAACGTCTAAATATTCAGTTTTTCTAACAAAAATCTTACTTAATCTACAATTCGGTAGAAAACCACACTCAGTAGGTGGGTTATTACAGTCCAGTTTAGAGCGTGATATTCTTATATTCAACTAAAAAAAGTTAGTGATTTAGTTAACACAAATAGGAAGTCTTGTGTTAGAATCCCAGTGGATGCATACTGCCGATTAGTCCCAGACTAGGACAAGAAAGCTGTCCCCAGTAATCCCTGGTTGTCAATAGCTCTCCAACTGATGTCAATCCGTAGTCAAACATGAAACAGCTAAATCGTTAGATTTGTGTATTTGAAGTTAGCGACTAGTCATGATGTTATATACAGGTAAAATTATTAAATATGAATAAGCAAGCCAATCTCTATAGCTCATAACTTCAAGCAATCAACCTGTTTACTTGGAGAGGTTTGAACAGCCAAATAGCGTCATTAACCCTTACAAAATAAGTGTAGTTCATCACCAACTGTGCATAGAATTGTAATTGATGGCTGAGTAAGACATTAAGTATGAATAAGCAAGCCAATCTCTATTTTCATGTGAGGAAATATTTTTAAATGTGTTTAAATAGAACACAACATAATAAGAAAGTTTTAATTCTTAGTACATTGTATATATTCAGGATGAACCAATCTTTAGGAAAGCGAAATTGCTATCGTTGACATTGAAGAAAGATATCTATACTGAAAAATACTGCACGAATGCACGATGTCATAAACTTTAGGAAGAATTATTTGGATGTTTACTACGAGTTGTGTTGTGGGGTCATGTATAGCTCATTACTTCAAGCAATCAACTCCCAAACAACCTATTTACTTGGAGAGGTTTGAACAGTCAGGTAGCGTTATTAACCCTTACAAAATAGGTTTAGTTCATCACCAACTGTGCATAGAATTGTAAGTGATGGCTGAGTAAGGCATTAGTTTGTTTAATGATGAATTAAAAGCAAAAATTACTTACATAAGGTGATGTAATAGTTGTTTGTAACTGATCATATCGGGATCGTGTAAGTGTTAATTCTTGCTTCAAGTCTAAAATTTCACGTTCATAGTTCACTGTACGTTCACTGAAATAATAAGAACAAATATATGCAGACTTAGAAAATTAAAATTAACAAAAGAAAAAATATCCATACACACGAACTACAAGAACAATTCATTTACCTACTAAATATAGATTTAAGTAGTATATTTATATATACAAGAAAATCATTCCCTCAGTAACAAGAATGAATGTACATATACGAATAAGGAACACCTCCAGCCAGCATTCACTGTACAATAAATATAATTCCCAGATGAATTATGTTCTTTGAGCTGGGTGATTTACTTACACAACTCTCTTTGTCTTTCTAAATAACACCATTTTGAGGTAACTTTCTAATTCTCCATGGACAAAATAACCGTTTCCACTGCCTGACTACTTATCTTCAAAGATACCTTACCTACCTTACCATTAGCAGTGATCATCACACCGATCTGTTAATTGGCCTTTCATTGATGTGACTTAATCTTCATTGATTAAAAAAAATTTAATCTGTACTAACTTCTCAGTTCATTGTAAACTGTAAACTGAGTAACAGACTTCTAGAAATTGTTTGGTATCCATTTAAGATTTTAACATTCCATGTTCTTCTATGCGTACTGAAACAACTTAAGAGTGGAAGTCACGCCTTTTGACTGCAAAGTTTGTGTTCATGGATGTGATAAAGAAGAAAGAGAAGAAGAGGAAGAAAGATGTCCGCTTTGCAGTTAATACCATATTCATCTCAGTTGATATAATCTATTAGTTTCCTATTACGAAAGAAAATGTATACCCAAAGATTGGATAGTGACTTCATGATTATCATGTGTTGGTGTTTACAGGGATTTGACTGGTTACAGTACTGCCCAATGCTTCCAGGTTTTTCAATGATTTTTTAACTGATGTCAGCAGCTTGTGATCAATCCAGTGACTCACTAACACACAAACTTAATCAAATATGAAACTTGTCGTATCAAAAAAAAAAAAACTCAAATTTAATCTGAAAACATCACATGTAGCCAGCTTATAGGACAAAAGTGAATGATCAAACTGCAAAATACAGGTGTAAATGAACGTGAACATTGAACGCTGGTTTGTTGGCCTCGGTAGCCATTGGCGGGAAACTCGAAGGCGCGAATGATTCAACCGTGTACAAGTTGGAAGAAGACGAAAGAATACGAATAAAAGTACAGTACATTCCTTGTAAAGCATTTCTTTATAGACTTTCGTTATGATATCGAATTTAACTACCGAACAACAATACAATTTCTTAATAAAAGTTCTTATGTTTTGGAGTTAAAGTCGATAATCGTACCTAGTAATTGTCGATTTGAAGCGTCTTCGCAAATAATACGAACCTACAGTTAAGTCCGCTGACAACAGGGGTGAGAATTTTGCATGAGTTGATTTCAATAAATACCATCCCCCCCATCAAGGGCTTATATGCATGCACCAAATGGGCTACAGAAACTATAATTACGCGTTGGAGACTGCTCGTATATTTTAGAAATACCCAAGTAAATCAATCACTAATGATAAGCTTACATGTTTACACTAACACAACCAGAACACAAAAAAGACAGCATGCATAAATACATAATAATGAGACAAGAATTAAACTAGCAAATACAACAATTTACCGTAATAAATCTTCATTTTGTTTATAGTGAATCAGTTCACTCTGAGCTGTTCTCAATTGTGTTCTAGTTGATTCTAGTTCATTTCTAACTTGATCAAGAGCAAGCTAAGTGAAGGGGGTAAAATGTACGGTAAATTATAAACAAAAATTAGCATTATAACCATATAAGACAGTCCCATAAAGTAATAAAAGTAAACCAGATTTCGTCGTGAACCTCCACAATTTGAATGTCTTCGAAAGGGTGCATCATCAGAGAACTCATGAGGAATTGAACATAAGACTCCCTCAGGATGTGGGATAAGCATAGTGACTCGCAAAATTCTAACTTCGGTTAATTCAAAATATAAATGTTGACGTCGGTTTATATCGAAATCCACCTTGTAATCAATCACATGCAGATAAGTAAAAGATAAACTGCTTAATTTCACCTCTTCTATGTGCATCTACCAACCAATTTAACTGCTTCTGTGGAGCCAGTTACACATAGGCCGTACAATTAGGCGTGTGTTTAACGTCGGATTTCCAAACACCATCTTACGTGGTTAAGTAAAACAAACAAAATCCATTCATAGTGCTATTTTATCTCATCTTGTGAATACAGAACACAAGATTGATATCAACGAGGCTTTCAAAGTCATTTACAGTATACCAACTAATCTTAACCTCACATTAAAAGTTCGTCTACTACATACTACTGAGGCTTTTGGCATCCACAATAAGAAACCTAACTTATTTGACCAAAAGAAGCTGGTTCAGGCAATGGTCTTACACCTTGGCCATCAAGGTTCGAATGATCCTCAATTTTTGTGGAAATTTCCTTAATTTTAGTTGGTATTCTGTTTGCTATTATATTTTTAAGCTTTTTATAATTTATGCATCTTTAGTGAACTGTAATTCCATTGTGATCTTACTTAACAAATCGATATTATTTAAAAACACCAGTACTGTTTATGGCGACTATTCTAGAATATTCCGTGTATATGAACATATACATGTATAATTGTACAGCCCGAAAAGGAAACTATCGATAAGGATATTCTCTGCTCAATTTCTTTTCTCTAGATTATGAATGGATATTTTCGCTATCTTGGAATCCAGATAAGCTTACAGTCGAAATAATCTATCACTGCAGAGATAGATAGATAGAGTGAAAACAACAACAACATTGAAATCGCCTTACCGTCTGATTCTGTGTTGTATTCATTCGTTCAAGTCGCAGTTGTGCTTCACGAAGTGCCTGTTCAAGGCTTTCCTGTTTCCTATTTGCTTCGTTCAATTTAATGTTCACGTCTGATAATTGCTGAAAAAAAATAAATAAATGGAAAATGTTAATGTTAACATTAGTAGACTAACTGTATTATAGGCTTGAAGTATAAACTGTGTTTCATAAAGTAGAAATACAATGAAAAGATGAATACAAAAGGGAAAATGAAACGTGCCCATAACATGCATATGACCAGGCGGGGGGTTCGATTCCCGGCCGAAGCACTGCTAAACCTTACTTAGTCATCAGTAGTAGTAAGTAGGGTAAAGAGGAAAGGTTGGGAGTGAAGTTAGCAACGCCACACCCTGTAAAACAATACCACCGCTAACGAAACTAAAAAGCACAACCAACGTTGGAAGCTCAATGTTTTCACTAGAGACGCAAAGGAATGATACGTCCAGAAATCATTTAGGCCATTATTACCATTATTATTTCTATCATTCTGGCCTTATACCTTACATATAATGAGTATCCCTTAAACAACTTTTCGGCAGAATTATAATTCAGACAGAATATAAAATTTGTCTTCTTAAAATGTTGCACAATCAAGTGGAAACATTGGCATAGGTTAAGTGGATGGATAGTATGATTACCACCAACTGTTCATAGAGAATACAAGCAACTAGTGTCTGTCTGTCTGTCTGTTTTCAACAACAACTTTGCACCGATATGCAGCAGTTCAAATCGCCACACTCCATGTACCACACAAAACAAGAGAAAAAAAAATGCAAAGTAGAGACAAAAGGAATAGTAATAACGAAGAACACTATAGTTTCATTGGAAATTATAAGTCACAAGGAGTGGGTGCATATGACCCAGTCATCAGTGAGAACGATTTTCAGCCATATCACCAATTGTCTCCAGCCTTCACTGGTTTTTACCGTCCCGAGGACTTCAACCAGGAAGTTTACACCTCCCTACATCACTGGATGGCTTAAACTAACTGTTGTGGATTTCATTGAATGATGAAGCCATGTTTTCGTTTGACCATCACTAGCTCTCTCTTTTCCAACTTCATCGATTGTATGTCAGCTAACATTGCCTGTCGAGGAAGGCGATGGCTCGGCATTCGTAACACACGTAGCTTCACAGCCTCATCGACTGATTTCTCCTCCTTCCTTACCTAGCACTCAACGCCTAACATTAATATTGCTCACCCCATTAGACAACTTCACACGGGAGATATAACGCAGACAACGATGATCAAAGACAGCTAGCTAGCAACCACACTGAGTTAGTAAGCTATACCCTTCGAAATGGTATACTATCTGATATGTATCCACATTATGTGTGTTTTGTTTTTGACAGTCTATTATATTCTGCTATGTTTATATAGATCGATATTTCATTATAACTGATAATATGCTTTTGTCTGTCCACTAACTAAATAAACATGTATGACCTTGTTGTTACATGACATTACAACCAATCATGTTAAGACTATCTATTTATTGGTTCATGTGTATTAGTCAATTTCACATATGCTTTTGTATTGTATACTTGTTCATACTTGTTCCCACGTTTCGTACACTACGTACCATTTCACTCACACTCTTGTGCGACATTTACTTTCCTGTCTGGAAAAAACAAGTATCATCGTAAACCTGGTGCTCTTATGATTTCCCTCTTTCCGCATCAGGACTATTAACTATTCGACGAGTACATAACATAAATGGCGACGAGAAAACTATGGATTCTTCTAAATTGGAACTACTACTTGAGCGACAAATGAAATTGATGGAAATGCTTATCAACCAACAGACTGGTTCAACTTCACCTTCAAGCAATCCGAAT
Source organism: Trichobilharzia regenti (assembly GCA_944472135.2). Taxonomy (NCBI): domain Eukaryota; kingdom Metazoa; phylum Platyhelminthes; class Trematoda; order Strigeidida; family Schistosomatidae; genus Trichobilharzia; species Trichobilharzia regenti. Next base: position 70,467 of record CALYDD020000476.1, read on the forward strand.
CATACCACTCGACGAGTACATAACATAATTGGCGACGGGGAAAACTCTAATTACTCACTCAGCAGCAGTACATAACACTATCCTACGTAATGACTGCATAACAGGGTTAGTGTCATATACAATTATGGGAAATATCCATGTTAACAATCAGTAGTAGATAATAGTAACAACACTAGATAAACAACCTGAGAACTCCCTACTGAAGCTGCGATAAGACGACTACGTTCAGTCTGCATGTTTGCTATCTGATCACGTAGTCCTTTCAGTTGACTTTCAGCTTTTTCTGCTCGTTCTTCAAGCTCACAACATTCGGCTTTTTTACTCTTCAGTAATTCTTCATTTTCCTATAATACGAGAGAGGGAGAGAGAGAGAAAACGCAACAACAGATAGAGACAAAAAGATGAACAGTAGAAGTATTTAAGGCATATGAAACACATTCTAATTGTAAAATTATACAAGAATAGAGTTACTCGAATACAAGGTGTTCGGTAAATAGAGGTCAATCTGATTCGGTAACTGAACTGACTGACTAGGACAGATATGTCATACATACACAGTCATTAACTTCTTTAATGAGCAATGCAATTTGAAGGAGAATAACCTCGAAATAAAAAGAACTACACCCGGTAAGTACAAAGTATTAAGACAGAGAGCATCCAATTGAAGAATTGAGATTTTGTGGAAAAAAAACAACTGATACATTCATTTATCTCCCTGTCTATTCGACTACAAATTGTGAGTGAATAGATTAGCATTGGGAAATATGAAATAATAATCAACTTGTAGATATAAAAATAAAATAAATAAAACTTTATCTTCAATCAATCATTCACAAGCTATGTAAAGTACTGATGAATGAAGCGTCATGCGTCTAGTCCTTTGTGTCCGGTTCAGACTGAATTCTATCAGTCAAGTTTCCTATGTGACTACCGCCACCATCCCACGCGACTCGCCATCACGGTGCGTACTTCAATCTACTGTTATTAGATAATTCGAGGCAATCGACAGAAAGCCTTGAACTCAAGTTTCGTGCTTCCTGGCACTCATCAGTTAGCAAGACGTATCTGTAATCCAATACAGTCCTACAGGAGGTGGTCCATCGCAAGTCCAAAGGACTCATTGGTAACATTTTTGACTGGAACACTGGGTGACACACGTTCAAATTTCAGAAGGCACATGAGTTCCATGCTGACCGGTAAATGGCAACAAGTACGAAACCTAAGTCGTCTAGGCTTACTGCCGACGATTGGTGCCAACTATCTTGTAACATTCAAGTATTCATTTGTAGGGATTTGATTTAATCATGAGCTGACATTGGTTAGAGAACCACTGGAAAACTTGGGAGTACTGGACATCTGTTTCGTCCTAATTTGGGACTCTTCAGCAGTACGCACCCACCGGGGTCCGAAACCGGTAATAACATAATAAAACTTCTGGAGAACACATTAACTGAAGACCAAAATTGAACAATGCTTGTAGAAAACTGTAGCACTGTGGTAGAATACATTAATTACACGTTAATCTGTTTATTGGATATATGATACAGTGAAACAGTATTATTTATTGTATGATGTTCATTGTTCATACTGACATCAAATATAACTTCTAAACTAGGGGCTTTGATAGTTCTCTTTATTCGTTCTAAACAACAAAGTTGCACATACAAAGCAGTGACAACTTTGTAGACTTGTGTGAATTCTATTTGTTGATAAGTAAGTCTAATCCCGACCGAAAGCTGCTACCTTGACGTGGTGGTCGGGCTTGAACACGCAATGATCTATTCAAGCTATACTGGCTGAGACTTATGTCTCTTGAGGTTCTACCATGCCAGGCAGGTTGTTTGGATAGCGGTTAAACAAAAAGCAGCTACCCATCCAATACCATGATTCAAACAAATTCACAAAATATCATGCCGGATCGGCCGTGGCCCGGATTAACAACGACCGCGCTTCCTGCTGCCGTGTCACAGGGTAGGAGTGATAAGTATGCTACTGAGACACACCAAACAAAAAAGAACAGACAGAAGTCTAAAGACATCACCAGATAGTAAGCTGAATTATTAAATAATTTGAGAGTGTAATAGTCACGTAATAAATAACGTTACACCACACCGATAGATAGGCAAACAAAAAAGGAATCAACAACCAGAGTATGAGTATGCAGATGGTGGTGAATGAAAGAAGAAAACAGCAACAATGAACAAGAATACTTCATTGAATACAGATACTCACTGTCTTAACACTGTCTAGTTGTTTCCTCAGGTCAGTTCGTTCAACTGTATACTGTTGTATTGTTTCTTTAAAAGTATTTCCTAAAGCAGCAAGTTCTCGTTCAACTTGTTCATTACGTTCAATTAGTAAATTAAGCTGGTCGCTACAAAAAAATTGACATTAAGAGGTACAATTAAATGTACTCAATAAGTAGTTATTATCGCAGAGAATATATGCATAGAAGACATTTTATAATAAGTCATAGGAAGGTGTTAACACAACACTGATCAATATTTTGTCTTCTAAGAAATCTGGCTTTACTTACCAACTTCAGTCACCAGCAAGCAAAGAAAAACACAAATCTACGTTATATTACCACCTTGCAAACATCTCCGAAAGTGAAACTATATGGGTCCCAATTACATAGATTCAATACATTCATAACAATCCTATTCGGTCACCTTTTTCCTCTCCAAGCTGAGGATGTGCGGCGACTCTGTGTATTCGGTCATCGCTGTATCAGTAGGATCACTTGCGTTCGATGGCATCATCGCGTGACTAATTCTGAGCGAGCCCAGAAGCGAATGTTTGGAAACAGTGGAGACCACCATTCGTTGAGTGTCGTCATATAGAAACACCGGCTTCGGTGGCTGTGACATATGCTAAGAATGTCATCCCACCCAGAGGCTTCCGTACAGGTGTCTGTCCTCTAGCCCTAACATGGGATGGAAAAAGCGGTGATGTGATCAGACCATGACGTGGAGTGGTGGGATGAAGGATATTTGTGTTAGGCTAACATCGGTTGGTGAGTCACGAATCCCTGGTTGGAGTCCGACAGACAGCTAGAGTCGGTGATTCGAGACGTTATGTTATATGAACGAAAATCGCAATCGATGGAGAGAACGTGCTGCAGCTTCCTTCTTTCTTCCCTTCCCCACAATAATTGATGAATGCTGTTTGAACTTGTTAAATATGACTGCTCTCTTTCCAGATGAAGTACTTTATCTCTTCTTTACCTACATTCTTACTTTTTTATCTCATATGTCCTTTTATTACTATTATTGTCTGGCGCATTTTTTTGGTGCCATATTGTACCAAGTAAGTTAACATAGAGATCTAGGTAAACAGTATGTACAGTAATCAGACGAGAATAAAATATGAACAGATTTACAATATAAAATGATATCATTCTATTTCACAGGTTCTCATCAACTGCAAACTACCCGAAATTACAATGGTTATAAATAATAACATTTCATAATTCATTGTTTGAAAGGTAATAGAGAAAACATTATAAGGTGAATGCATATGGAATATAAGTAATATAATTTTTAGATCAGGTCACCATCAATTTATATACTATCAAGCTATGTAAAAAGAAATTGGGGGAGGAGGAGGGTGAGAGAAGACAGAAAACAGAAAAAATCTAATAAACAGTGTCAACATGACAACTCAAGAAGGTCAAAGTTCATCAGTTTGAAAACTTGCTTAGTAAGTTGAACTCACTAGTGTGTATGACTAATCAGTGTAATGAAAGTGATACGGTTACCAAGCGAGTGAGAGAATGACTACACTCACTTTCTGTGTGCATAAGTTTGGTCTGAGATGTTTGATTGGAATTCCTTTAGCAAATCGTAGTAGATTTTCTGTCCTTTGCATGTTTAGTATTTTGAAGGATTCGGAAGCAATTGCAATCAAACATCTCAGACCAAACTTATGCACACAAAAAGTGAGTGTAGTCATTCTCTCACTCGCTTGGTAACCGTATCACTTTCATTACACTGATTAGTCATACACACTAGTGAGTTCAACTTACTAAGCAAGTTTTCAAACTGATGAACTTTGACCTTCTTCAGTTGTCATGTTGACACTGTTTATTAGATTTTTTCTGTTTTCTGTCTTCTCTCACCCTCCTCCTCCCCCAATTTCTTTTTACATAGCTTGATAGTATATAAATTGATGGTGACCACCTGATCTAAAAATTATATTACTTATATTCCATATGCATTCACCTTATAATGTTTTCTCTATTACCTTTCAAACAATGAATTATGAAATGTTATTATTTATAACCATTGTAATTTCAGGTAGTTTGCAACTGATGAGAACCTGTGAAATAGAATGATATCATTGTATACTGCAAGTGTGGTCTTTCTTTCTCTATCAAAATTCGTCAAGGGAACCAAATGTATGAAAATATGAACAGTCGTTGGTGGAATATACTATGCATTCTATAGTAGACTAATTTTACGTGATACAATACTAATCAGGAATACAACCGGTATAGGAATACTGTTGTAGATAAACACACGGAATCCTGTGAGAGATTAGCGAATCTCAGATTGTCAGACCCTGAGCATCCCTCTCCATACACAACTCTCTCTCTCGCGCTCGCTCTCTCCTTGTATTTCATCAGGTAAGGAAATGAGAAGCAAGTATAAAGGACTATTTGTTCGGACGGCCAAGTATACTAACTATAAAATACCTTATTTGGTGCACAATTTGTGGTGAGAAAAGTGTAGGGAAGGATTACTGAGAAACACTCAGTAAACGTCCCTCCCTTTTTTCATTATTATATTGCTGTTTATATCTTCACCTAATGTTATATTCATATTCAAGTGAACAATGTTACCAATGTAAATGCCCTGGTTTTAAATTATTACCCCTATGATGAGAATATCAGATGCAATATGTTAGACTACATTGCTGAAAATGCAAAATTTGTACAAAATTACTGTTTGAAACAAAGCTTTTATCATTACTATTATTATAAAACAACACAGTTTATACCGGTGACCTGATTCAATCATTGGACTACTAGAGTTTCCATCCATCAAAATGCCTAAACTCTTCAGCATTTCTTATTCTTCTAATGATGTAATTAAATCATGTGTCGGTGGCGTAGCGGCTAAGACGCTCGCCGACCATGCACATGGTCCAGGGTTTGATCGCCAGCCGACGCACTCCTTCACCTCGCTAAGCCAGAAATAATGCTGGTAAAGAGGAAAGCTTGGGCATGAGGCTAGCAACCCCATCCTGTAAAATAAACGCTGCTACGGAAAATTCAAGCCACTAGCTTGAAGCCCTATGTTTCACTGGGGAACGTGAAGGGAAAAAAAAGCACAAACGCCTCAGCACTTTTTATTCTCCTAATGATGTAATCAAATCAAATAATAATCAATAATAAAAAAATGTGCATAGCTGGCTCTCTCTTCATCTGTGCAACAACGTTAGGCCTAATGACGTACTTCAGATTGTTAGTTAATTGGTGGATGATGACTAGCAGTGGAACCGTCCTATTTGGGACTCGTCATCTGGATGTGCCTGCATCCCCCAGTGAGTGATGATGTTCCCACCGAGGCTTGAACCCAGTGCCCATCGTTTCAAACGCCAAAGTGTTATACACTAGACCACTTACGCGATAAGAGCCACCTCCTGTGCAACGGGTCATATTACATGCCCAGACACTCGAAGCATTTGCACAAGAAGCCTACATGTAAATCTGAGACCAAACACTCGGTTCAATCAATCGACGGGACAACCTACAATTCAATTCTTCAGATTATTACTTTACATGGAAATCTTGTACGAAAGCGAAATATTTTGGAACGCTGAAAATTTATGTATTGTGTTCACATATTGTTTAAAATATTGTCTTATTTTAATCATTCTTATTGTTAAAGACAATTGTTTTAAATATAAACGCTACTACAACTTACGATTGGGATTGAATTTCGGATGATTTCTCCTGTTTTCGAGCTGAATCAGCAGTCACTTGTTCCAGTTTCTCCATGATTTCCTTGTTTTTCTACAAGACAACAACAAAAAAGGAACATATAATTGATTTTCACTACAATTCTTTATGATGACATGAAACTGTATGCATTGTATACAGGTTTAAATGATGCAATTCAATAAGAGAAATCACTTAGCAGTCGGCCTTCTTTCGCTACCTCAAATAAAGGAAGACAAAGACAATCAAAGCCTTTTTATCTAATGGGTGTGTGTGGATCGGTGGTTCAGTGGTAGAGTGCTCGCCAACCACGCGAACATAGTCCGTGGTCTAATTTCCGAGGGACGCACTCTCCACAACCACAGCCTAGTTTACTAGGCAATAGTAAGTCAGGAAAACACGGAAAGTTGGGAGTGGGGCGCTAGTAACCCTACCCCCCTCCAGAGAAAGAAACACCACCAGCACTAATCAAACATTAAAGCTGAAGCTTGAAGTCCATCTAATGCACCATTCAGAATGCTAAGGAAGTGTAGCATAAATCTGATGGGTGTAACTTCCCTCCCTTATGACCATTCTGTTATCGCTTTGATCCACATCGGGGTTCATATTTTCCCTCCATTTGTACAAAGTAAATCTTACTTAATGCATATGTTGCTGTATTAATTATGTTTATATTTTACAAAAAAAAAAGAAAAACAACAACAAAAATATTTCGAAAGGAGGGACTTTGAATTGCTTAAAAGCCTTTATGATAAACTCCATCATCATCAGTATACTTCATCACCACCATATCAAATAAGAACAACAATAAAACACTTATTAAAAATATTTCCTTTTTTGTTAAAAATGCATACCTTCTCTTCATCTCTTAATTTATCACGAACTGTAAAGTATTTATCCTCAAATTGTAAACACTTTTGATTTAAATCTCTTTGGTAATCTTTGGCATCTTCTAGTTTCTGTTTCAATACCTAGAAAATATAAGACAGTGTTCATATATAAGAGATGATCATGACGTGCTAATAATATTACGGTAATTACTATAAGTAATACACAACCTTACTCAGAATAGATACCGGTACGTATCGTGAAGAACACGAAACCAAAGCCGAAAAGAGAAAAATGCACTTCATTACCAAAGAAAACACTATACTCGAATCTAGACTTCAGGGGAGACTTAGTTGCAGATATCCTCAAAACAAGAATCTCTAGTTCCCTTTCCTGATCCTGAAGCAACTCCAAGAGAGACATTCTCTAGTGGCCCACTGCTTCTAAGCAATGCAAAGAACAAACTTCCGCATATGACTGACTACTCCAATGTGCATACATCAGTTCACCTGCTCTTGAGGAGCTAGATACATTGGTCGTTCCATGCAGGTCTTATCATAATGTATGTTTGAGAATGCAAAGAAAAGGTACTGGTTCAATCAGAAGTGCCGAAATTGAACACCACATCAACACCTGTCACACAGAATCTCAACTGACTCATCCATCATTCAAAGTTTAAAAATTAAACGAAAATCTATCAGTCAGTGGAATTCCGACTTCTTTGTACTACAGAAACCCTCATCATATGCATTGAAAAGCTGGCTGGAGCTTATGTGTTCATCAAAAGAAAAGAGTTCAACCTCTACATTTATCAGGCATCTAGTTCAGTTTGACTCCTCAGTTTTCCCTTTTTGGTGTTGTTTCTTTCATACCCTTCAATTTTTTCATTTGTTATTTAAAAAACTATTATTCCAATTTGTTTCCATGCTCATCCAGTTCACACTTTTATTCAATAAATCTATTTTCTAATCTAGCCTAATTTTGTTTCTAAGCCCCGTCGAACACCGTCCAACTTTCATATCAAGTTGAAAATTATCATCACCTCAAAATCTCCTTCGTTTTTATTATGTGGAATTATATAATACTTGTATTTTGTGCGTGAATGTGTGTGTGAATGAAATCGCCAAAATGATATCTTTGCTGAACTTCTTGTTCTTTTCTCTCTTCAATGTCCTGATGGTCAATGAAACATTTTCATAACGCTATGAATTACGTAATTATGTGATAGTGTAGGTATGACTCATCGGCTCATTATATTCAACAGAAGAAAACCAATCAATAGAAGTAAGTGGAGAGTAAGAAACAGAAACCGACATTACGTAATAGGCGTAAAAATTTGGGTGATGACTAGTACATTGTTTTCTAGATTACAACTCATATTATATGGCGCACACCCTTTATAGAACAATATTACGAATTCTATGTTGAATATAAATCTGATTTTGCACAGCATTTGAAAATGACTCATCGGAAAGAAAGTGTTGTTCCATATTTCGTCATCTTTTTGTTTATAACTCAAATATGAGGGGTTTGCTATTCAATCTTTATGCGAACTAGGTGTATTTATCCGGCTAAAGCGAGAACGTGAGCGTTTATGAAGCTTCTAACGCTAACATTGAGAAGTCATTGTATAGAGTACTACACACACACACACACACACACACACACACACAGAGGCATGTCTTTACTATAAAAACTCACTTTAATTTCACGGTTCAGATTATTTTCAGTTTCACGAGATTGACGTTGATCAGCAATTATTCCATCTATTGTTTCGACTAGTTGATTCACTTGTTGTTTTGATTCATCCAGGGCTTTTTTCAATTCAGCATTTGTTGATTCTAGCGTATAACATGACTGGTTGGCTCGATTAGAAGCATGCTTGAATTGTTTTACAGCAAAATTAATAAGACGATAAACTATTTCGTAACCAACAAGATTATCTGATGGTGAATTTGAAGTAGACGAAGGTATATTTAAGAATGAAGCATCTGTTGATGCATCATTTGTTGTGAAGACAGTTGACGGACAGAGTGCTGTTAGTAAATCCAATAAATCTGCTTCAGCAAAATTACTTGGCAAGTTGGACAGGCGAGACTGATTTGTAAAAAAAAGAAAAGATTAGCAAGAATAAACATCCCCTTATAAATCCTCGGCACACGGTAAAAATTTCAATAGCACAAAAGGTAATCGATAACCAGTGAACATACGATCTAGCATAATCTGGATCGGTAAAACTAACAGACGAAGAATAACCACAGTCAGTCAACTTGTTATTTCTTATAAAATTTATTTTATCCCATAAGAATTGCAACTAAATAGCTTCGAGTAATTAAACCGAAAGAAATAATTTAGTCCTATACTACCTGACCTGAATTACACTCCACCTATAAGTGCGCGTCGGTGACACAGGGGTTAGGACGCTCGCCGACCATGCACATGGTCCGGGGTTCGATCCCCGGCCGATGCACTCCTTTACCTCGCTAAGCCAGAAATAATGCTGGTAAAGAGGAAAGGCTGGACATGAGGCTATCAACCCAATCCTGTAAAATCAAACACTGCTACAGAAGCTTCAAGCGACTAGCTTGAGGCCCTATGTTCCACTGGAAACATGAAGGGTAAAGGTATGTGCACGTCCGTCATTCAATCGTAGAATACTCGGCCAACTTCTCATATGGTTCGGGTTCGATTCCCGGCTAACAGACTCCTAAATCTCGCCTAACTGATTGTAAGTCTAGTAGTAATGGGGGAAAGTTGGACGTGAGTTTGCCAACTTCATTCCCTAAAAAGAAGCATCGCTGCTTAATGAAACTTCAAAGCTCAATGCTTGAAGCTGCGTATGTTCCGATTGGAAAGCAAGGGAATGAACACACTTTTCCACCAATTTCCAACTTATGAATGATAGAATACTCTGATTTGTTTAACAAAAGTGAAAGGAATGATCAAAATAGAATTTCATATCAAAGTATAACTTTTTTATAAGCGGACAGTAACATACCACAGCCTGTTGTACTTGATCGACTACACTTTGTGCTTGTTGACAGCTCTGTAGTGATGCAGTTAGTCGAAGATTTTCTTCATGAAGCTGTTTTATTCGAGAATTTAACTGATCAATAGTAGATCTATTAAGATTAAAAAACAACAACAATACAACAGGCATAATGCTAACGTGAGAGATAAGTACGTTAGATGTCAAACTTGTTATGATAAATCACTAAGCCTTAGAGAGAAAAAAAGAAACTACAAACTGGTACAGTACAGCTTATCTTACCTGTCTTTTTCTACAACTGTATCAGAAAGAACACGGACAGCTTCGTTTATTTCTTTCAGAACATGACCGTTATCGAAGGCACTAACGAGTCGTTGACGTAAATCCTATGAGAAATGATAAAAAAATCACTACTGAGTAATGCATAATTTACTGAAAATAATAAATAAATGCGAAAATAATACTATCAGTCCTGAAAAATTTCTTTTTTAAGAATTAAATTAATGCGGTTATTACGTTGGTTGAATCAATCACTCGCCTGCTGGGATAATAAACTTGTTCCCCCAGTGGCCGATAGTGTTCCCATTCAGATTCAAATCAAGCAGGCACTGTTTCATATCCCAGTGTTATCCAACTAGGCTATTGAGAAACAAAAGCCACCTCACCACGCTAGTGCAACAGGTATCAATTATAATTTGTATTGCATTTCTGTCTTGTAACTGGAAGGTCTCGGTTTCGAACCCCCCCCCTCCCACTGGGTGCGTACTCTGCAGAGTAACAAACCAGGACGGAACAACTGTGTTCAGTACTTCCTGGTTTTCTAGTGATTCTCTAACTGATGTCAACTCATGATCAAGCCAACACTTGCTATTTTTGTCAAGCACTTCAGAGTTCAGTATAACCAACCGATCAATAGACAATTCAAAATACCTTCAACAAGTAGATTGGTATTATTTCAAAAATTTGAAAACTGACTTTTACTATTAACAAACAGTAATGCAAAACTAAAAACGCACAAGACAATTAAATGGTAGCTTTAATCCTCTAAAGATAGAGAAAAGGTTACACATTAATGTATCTTTCTTCATTATGTGAATACATTTCACGACATTATAATAAGAACCTGAATAGACTGAATATATATATATATATATATATATATATATTCAACTACTCTAAAGATAAACTATCGCATTTGACCACTTCCATGTGTATCTACCAATTCACCTGCTCTTGCGGAGCGAGGTATATAGGTCGTTCGATGCGAGTTTTATCTAAAAGAGTTCAAGAACACTATCCCGCCTGGCTACGGAAAGGTAACAATGGAGCAATAAGGAGCGCCATTATTGAGCATATACTCAACACTGGTCATTCGATTTGCAAGGAGAAGTCATTCAAAGTCATCTATAAAGTCAAAAGAAACCTTCCAAAATCTGAAAGAAGCAACCTTCTTTACCTACCGACATGGGAAGCATCGTTTCAATTACAGGTGATGGAAATGATGAGTATATCAAACCAGCGAGGATCGGGAAAGCAAGGAAAGCTTCCATTTCTCTTAAGTCTGTGTGGAGGTCAACAGAACTCAGCATAAAAATAAGATCCGGATTTTCAACTCCAATGGGAAGTCAGTGCTACTATACGGATCGGAGGCATGGTGCGTCACGAAAGGGCACTTTGAACAAACTACACAACTTCATCAATAGCTGTCTTCGCTCAATACTACTCAAGATCAGATGGCCGGCCAGAAAAGATCAGAAACAGAGATCCACAGGTGGGAAGAGGTGGAGCCAGGTGAAAACGTTAGCAGAGAACCGAACACAATGGAGACGTGAGACTGAAGCCCTATATTCCTCTAGGACCAAAGAAAACAACAATAATAATAATGATGTCTCCAGTATGTTATGTTTATTAAGCTGCACTGATACACTTGTTCAGGGTTATACTTCCTTTGACTACTTAATTTAACAACGCAACTCATAGAGGACAATCAATCATTCGGCCAATAACATGTGAATATACAACTAAAGGGTGAATAATATGTACAGACTAATTAGTAATAAGCTACAGACATTTTTTGAAACGGGAAGTTCGCGGACTGATATATCTAACGTCAGAATATCTTAACTGCAGGGGGAATCTGAGACTGGCTTCACAGAGTGTCAAAATAAAACATAGAGGATGATAATTAAAGTGAAAAGATAATTCATTACAATCTATTATCATAATGTATAAGCGTAGTGATTAACAAACCTCAGATTCCTTGTTTTGTAGTCGTAATTGTTCAATCTGTTCACACAGCTGTTGATTACGTTGTTGTAGTTCTGATAGACTGACAATTTCATTATCATTTTTCTTTTCTGCATCGTTAGACTGGCCTCCTTCAGAACAGACAATACTACGCTTCAATGATGTGGCTAATGAATCCCGACGACCAGTCAATGCAAATTTATGAGGTGTGCTGCACAGGGAAGCGAGTTTCGACAAACAAACAAACAAAGAGAAAAACAAATGTAGGAAATGTATTATTTAGAAATGAATAGAGAATCAACTATGTATGTTAAACTGTGAAAACAGAAATTTGACAAGCGAATGAAGAGCATATAACAATAGTGATCACCCTTAGACTGACACATTTGAAAGTTGATGATGTAAGAAAAAGTGAAATAATATGCTATTTCAGACTTCACACTGCCTTGCAGCTAATTCTCATGATAAATTATAGAATGGATAAAGTTAGGATTGAATTCTATCCGGCTAGGAAGGAGTAAATGAATACATAAATCGATATTTGATTGGCAGTGTTTCAGTGTGGAACTCTGTATAGAAACAGTAGTTCAGTTGTCATACTCCATATATAGCACACAAATGTAGAGAAGAAGACATGAACTCAAGGGGATTATTAATGGCCAGAAATGTTTCCGAGAAAGAATAGTAACATAGAAAAACATCAGAGTTTAATTTTGATTCGATTTTTTTTTATTTTTTATTTCAGCTTGATTCCACACCGTATTTTTTGGAACAGGTATGGAATTTTTAGCATGTGATATCGGTAGCCAAATTTTGCAGGCCTCCCGTAGATATCAGGTGTGTGTCGGCAGGGGATCGAACCCCAGACCATATGCATGGTTGGCGAGAGTCCTAACTACAACAGGTTGAATGCATCTGCGCAACTAGAGACGATTTTAAGCCACATCACTAACAATCTCCAGGTATTGGTTCTTAGAATCCAGAGGACCCCAGCCAGGCATCCTACACCTCCCCAAGTAGTTCAGACCGATAGTTACAAACTAAATGGACTACTGCCATGTTTTGATTTGACCACTTATGATGACTCTTTTCCAATCTAATCTGACCTCAACTTACGTTTCCCGACGATGAGGGCGGTGGCTGCGCATGCGTAACACGTGTCCTAGCAATCTCACTTGACTTACCTTTACAACCGTCCCCCACCGATTCATTTGCCTTCCTTACCCAATACTACGTCTAACTTCAATAATACTCACTACATTATACAACGTAACACAGGGAATAGAACGCAAAAATTCGCGTGTACAATCTTATCAAAAATATTAATTGGAAATGATTTCAGTGTTACTCATTTAAAATTTTAAGGAGGACTATACAAATCCGAAAATATAACCAAAGGAACTGAAGTCGTTTTAGAAACATAATTCCAATTATTTCAAACTCTAACTTGATCATATAGGAAAACACACCAGGAAATTACTATTATTATTATTATGATTACTTTTACTCTTATTGATCTCAGTGAACACTGTTCACTTTCCACTATTCGAGGCACTTTCGAAAGTGAAATGCATGCCTATGGCATAAAATTTCCACAGAACCGATTAATTCTCAGAAATCAAATTAGTAACAAGAGAAAAATCATGACGACAAAAAAAGGATTAGACTGCTAGGAAGTTGCACATAGGTATCAATTTTCCTCTGATTATTGTTTAGGCCGATTGGAAACATCTATAATGACAAAACTATAAAGCTTTTATCATCTAAATATATGAGAGCTGTATAGGATAAACAAGCAATTAGAGTAACACAGTCTAGCACTATATCTAAAACGGTATAATGTTGTAAGCACCTTATTTGCATAGACGCTCAACTTTACCTTAGATTAACAACGAACGAAGTACCAACATTGGCAGCAGCTATCGACAGAGGAGTCTGCTTTTTGGTAAGATTGCCAAATAACACTAATCCAGGTGTATATGTATATCCGAGGAATGGCAAATCTCTGACACATTCAGAACCTTGCCATTCAATATCCTCAATCTCTTCCATTTCCTCATTTATGGGTACAGCTGCAGCTTCTTGAATCGCTTGTCTTTTTGCCTCTTCTGTAGATCTTAAGGATTTCTCTGGATTAATATTCTCTTGATTTTCATCATCTGGAATACTCTTGACTGCACGTCTGTCTAAAACAGTCTCATCGACTTCATTATCATCATTGTCTAAAGTTGCACACTGGGCAGCACATCCATCGTGGACTGATGATGACTTAGTGAAACGAACAGGGGAAAAGGTTTTGTTTGTAGAAACATCCATTATAGCTTCATCACGGGTACGTGAACCCCCACCAGAGAAATTCGAAACATCATCAAGTTCTCCAACTGGAGGTAAATACGGAGGTATAACTACATAAAAGAAAGAATATTATATGAATTACAATAACTAACTATTTATTATATAGTAACCAGCCCAAAAACAAACTATGAAGAAATTAGGAATGAAATTTCTACTGGTTTATAGGTAGGTAGGTTCACGAAGTGAACTGGCAGGAAACCACTAAATACTAATACTCTAATTTACATCATGACAAAAATCCCAGGAAGTTGTTCATGAATATGGTGGAGATCAACTGATAGCTAACATTGGTCGGATGTGCTAGCTATCAGATGTTCATTAGTAGATAGTGAATAACACCAGATCCAAGGAATCAGGTGAATAAAAGTATAATTAGGATATGTGATCATTCGAGCTCACCTTGTAACCAGAAGGTCCTGGATTCGGTCCCCGGTGGTGGGCACGTACTGCTGAAGAGTTTCAAACTAGGACGAAACAACTGGCTATCCAGTACTCACAGGTTTCCCAATGGTTCTCTAACCAATGTCAGCTCATGATGAAATCCTGTAACCATTTTTTCCGGTTTCAAAGACAGGTAGCTAGCATGCTGATCTACATTCTTTATGAATTGGACTAACCAATCCGTTCCAATAAGCGTTAATTTATTCGGTGTAACATTGTGATACAGTAAGACTGAATATTTTACATATTTATTATACTGTATTACTATTACTATGTAGTTATACTTTATCACATTGCCCATGTTTTATGCTCATTATATATCTAACTTGCTGTTCATGATACAGCTCACCTGCTTAATTAAACAGAAACACAGCTTACAGCCAATAGTTCCAAAGTTCGAGTCCCACTCCACCTAATATTTAATCTGGGCAACTCAATAGTATCATCAGCCTTTATATAATCAATGTGTAGTATATGGAATAGTTTTTTTCTGGATGACTGGGTCTGGATCAAATACATGTGAAGTATAGTTATTACGCACGAAAAGACGTTAAGTAATCTTTGAGTTGGAATAAAAATCAAAACGATAGATTAAGACAGCCAAGTTCAAACGTTCATGTACAATATCACAATGAATACGACAACGAATCGGGTAAATAGACATACAATAAGACGTTGAATGCGTTTGAGTCACATAGAATTATTATTATCAGTTGTCTTACTTGCCCTCTATTTCTGATTTCAACAACAAGTTCCCTACACAGCTTCGAAATTTTACATTTTTGAGACTGACCAGATTAAAAAATACTTTCCAGTTTAGGAGTTTGACTCCCATCCCACTATATCACTGGGGCCTGGACCCCAACCCACAACCCATCTATCGAAGTTTGGATAGAAAAGTAGACAGTAGACGTTATACCTTGTATAATTCCCAAATTTACCCTTAACAATACTCAACTGTTATTTCTCATAAGAGTTAGTAATCTCTTCACGATATCTCCTATCAAATACTTGCAATTCTCAGACGCAGTTTCTCTAAGCAACTAATCGTCGTCGGTTTTATGGATCAATAATTGAATGTGATAAGTTAGTATTCCCTTGTCAGAAACAGAGATCTTCCACGCATCAATCTACGATGCATCGGTGGTTCAGTGATAGAATCCTTATCAATCACGCAGGAGATCTGATCTAGGTCCGATTCTCTCGCCAAGTTTACTAGTCAACAGTATTTCTAGAAAGGTTATTAGCGAGAATAACAACCCAACCCCTTAAAAAAACAACCTCACAGTTACTGAAAGTTCAAAGCCACACAAGAAGATCATACGCTTCCAACGGAAAGTAAGTGCATAATGAGATTATAACATACGGTTTTTACTGACTCATAAAATAATTGAGTAGATAAATAAATAAATCAGTCAAGAAAAGATTTATCAGCGAAATTACTAACTAACCTTCTCTTAGTGTTGTGAAGTCGACATCTTTGAAAAATGTATGCATAACAACATCTTCATAAGTTAGCCGTTTCGATGGGGTAATAATCAATGATTTAATCAAATCAATGGCTGATTCTGTTATCTCTGATGATGGTGGGAATTTCAGCGTTTTCTGAAATAAGTGGCGAAAAAGAAAACCAAAAGAATTTAGTTGGTTAAAAGAAAAGGCGGGAAGACTAGTGAACTAGCCAGTGATTCTAACCCGGGAGGAGATCGAGGGCGAAGCCAGTGACCCTATTTCAGGTAATCAGCTTAGCTTAGGCCTTTGCAAAACTGGCGTAGAATCATGCTCATGTGCATGATACTGTTAAGTTGTGTTGTTCCAGAGAGACTAGAAAGTGCTCATAAATGCAAAACTCGACCGGAACCAATTGGATTCAGGAAAAGCGAATCATGTGCTGATCGAATTGCAGTGCCACGTATCACAATCGAACAGAGAGCACAGAACGCTAGTCAAATCCCTATCTCAACTTCAACTTTGAGAAGGCCTTCGACAGTGTATTTTGGAAACTGCTTCAACAACACAGAGTGTCCTAAACTTGTATCAACCTCATTCAACAGCTATGTGACAATATCATACGCCAACGGAAAACCCAATGAAGCCTTTGGAGTGAGGATAGGAGTAGAGCAGGACTGCCTACTATCACCAATGGTATTACTGATTGTGGTGGACTACATCATGCCACAGACAGTGGGAAGTAGTGACAAGACAGGAATACGTTATACCGATAAGCAGAATCTAGATCTGGAGTTTACGGATGATTTATGTCTATTGTCACACAAACAAACTATAAGACCTACAGGTGAAAACTAATCACTATGAATGGAAGACATTTGATTGAGGTCACGTCTTTCACTTATTTGAGCAGTATCGTTCCAACTACAGGTGGGATCGGAAAAGCGAGATTATTATTATTACTGTGAAATCAGTTTAGAAGTCTATGAACTAAAAACATAAGGAACAAGATCTAGTAGATTTTTCACACTAATGTCAAGTCACTTCTGCTATGTGGTTCAGAGACTTTGAGCACGCGTCACCAAAAGCATTCTTAAGAGGCTATTGCAAATTTTCATCAACATCTGCCTTCCTACCCCTAACCCCCCATACTGAAGATCAGACGGTTAGCCAGAAACGATAAGCAACAGGGAATTTCGGAAACAAACTAATCAAGAACCTATTGCCTAAAAAATATGCAGAGGGAAGTGGCGATGGATTGAAAATATGCTGAGAAAACCGTTCGATAACATCATACGTCAGGCCTCCAAGTAGAACCAGAATAAGAAACGATGAGTTAGGTTTCCGAAGATAACATGCAGGAGATCGTGTGAGGAGGGAATTAAGGCTTATGGGGAATTGTGGAGTCACCTGAAAAAAAGACTGCAGAGGACAGATTGAAATGGAACTCAAGGGAATAGTGATAATGATAATAATAATAATCATAGTTACCCCATAGTCCATAATCTTCTGCATCATTTTGTCGTCATCTTCATCGTAGAATGGTGTTTGACCGTAGAATAATTCATACAACAATACACCAATAGCCCAGTAATCAAATTCTGGACCGACAAGTAATGGTTCTTGATTGTGCCGTCCCCGTTGTCTTAATAATTCAATATTTAAGTATTCTTTTGTCCCAACCATTGTAGGACATATACACTAAATAATAAACATTTTAAAATAAAATAAAATTAACTCGGCATGTGACCAACCATCATAAGATTGTCAATAAATATGTACAAAAAAAATAAGAAAAGGTTACACAAAGAGGTCAAAAAATGCAAAAGGTCAGAAACTGTTGTCATATCTAAATTAGAATACCCTTAGAATAAGCTGTATGATGAATATTGTACGCTGAAGAAAAGTAAATCGGAATTACTTTCAATTTGATTAATGTCACACTTGAATTAAATTTCGTCTGGTAAAATAAAA
This sequence comes from Trichobilharzia regenti, assembly GCA_944472135.2. NCBI lineage: Eukaryota > Metazoa > Platyhelminthes > Trematoda > Strigeidida > Schistosomatidae > Trichobilharzia > Trichobilharzia regenti. The sequence continues at coordinate 88,694 of CALYDD020000476.1, forward strand.
ACACAATTCATTGTAAGGTGCAGTCTAATTAATATAGGGTCACTCTCATTGTGGTTTTTTTTCTCTTTCAATTCACTACAAAGATATGCGCATCCATGTTATTAAGGGGGAAAGAAATTGGAAAATTAACTTACACACACACGCGACAGAAGAAGAGAAAAATGATCATTAGAATACAGAACAAAAAGGTAAAAATGAGGAAGTAGACCATCTTGACTTCGGCAGTGAAATATATACACGAAGTAGAATACAATTACTAAAGTACATACAACAGAGTGTGGTAGTAGTAAAACAAGAAATAATTAATAAGTTGACTGTTTTCTATCACCAAGGTGAAGACTAGTTTCATACCACTAACCACTAACATGCAAAGATGATTAGTACTTTCATTCATTCAATTATTTTTAACATATTGTCTGCCCAAAACGGTGACTACTATAATCGATCTTCTTACCGCCATTCTAACACCACTACTTACTACTAGTTAGACAACGAGTTTGAACTCATTTTACCTACTTGTGTTCAGCCAGCTGCATAATGAGTAACGTTTGTTTCTACTAGTATAATGATTTATAAGCTAGTCATAAATAAGTGAACCTGTACTTAGTCATTGAGGAGTTCCACTAATCTTTTTTCACCGTTAAATGATGAACAATTAATGCAATTGTACATCCGTTGAAAAAAATTATACATTTGAACAAAATAGTATATTGAATTTAATCGGTGGATGGTGGTGGAATCCAGGATAACGCGCATTTCGTCCTATTCGGGACTGGTCATCTGGATGGATGTGCCTGCATTCCCCAGTGAGTGATGATATTCCCACCAAGGCTCAAACCCAGTGCCCATAGTTTCCAACGCCAAAGCGTTATCCACTAGACCACTTGGGCCATGACAGCCACCTCTTGTGCAATGGGTCATATTAATTATCTAATTTAATTTCAGATCTTCCCGTCGATTGATTGATTCGGCCGAAGTGCTCGGTCTCAGGTTGACATGTCGACTTCTTGTGCACATGCTTCGAAGATATCTGGACATGTAATTCGAATTTAATTGGTGGATGGTGATTAGCAGTGGAATCCAGCGAGGATACGCATTTCGTCCTATTTTAGTTCGAGCCTAGGTGGGAACATTTTTTTTATATATACTTTTATTTTTGATCACAGCTTGATTCCACACCGCATTTTTGCTACAGGTATGGAATTTTCAGCATGGATATCGGTAGCCCAAATTTCCCAGGCCGACCATAGATATCAGGTGTTCGTCGGCAAAGGATCAAACTCCGGACCATGTGCATGATCGGCGAGAGTCCTAACCGCTGTCCCACCGACGCACACTCACTGGGAATGCAGGTACATCCAGATGACGAGTCCCAAATAGGCATCCTCGCTGGATTCCACTGCTAGTCACCATCCACCAATTAAATTCGAATTACATGTCCAGATATCGTCGAAGCATCTGCACAAGAAGCCGTCGACATGTCAACCTGAGACCGAGCACTTCCGTCCAATCAATCGACGGGAGAATCTAAAATTCAATTGAATAAAATAGTACATCAGTTATCACACAACTAATATGTGTAAAGAAAGTATTCTGATTTTCGTTTCAGTGTGGTGAATACAAAACGTTTATTTGGTTTATATGCCATTCACTAAGCAGGTGGATATATCCAATTGTCTCTTAACAGTCGATTATACTATGAAATGATGTGCACTGTTCTCCTGCTGTAGGACTATGAAACATGATCACCAAAATTTAAAAGGCCTACCTTTGTAAATATATAATCATTACTTGTAGCAATCACTTTAGATAATGTTCCCCTATAAATGACCTTGTACGGCCGACGAAGGTGAATATACTCTAGTTTGCCTCTCAAAATCTTCTCATATGGCCACGAATTCATAGTCTCTGCTAGGTAAGTCCTATTATTCATCGTCTTCATACAGAGTAGGTATTCTTCACAAAAATGAGGCGCTTACAACGTTGTTCTACTTAGGGGGAGCCGGAAAACCTTGATCCCAAACACATTGTGTACATGGGCTCCAGAATCCGAACGGATCGAATAGTATGTAAACCTGTTATCTGCACCAGCAGTCACCAGGGGAAAGTAGCCCCTGACCTTGCTCCACTGATTTATCGATCAAACCTGGTGTCAAAGGCTCGGAGTGCAGTCCTTTAAGACAACCACTTGCTTTGTTCCGGCTGGTATAGGTATCTCGCACAAACTATAGAACTTTGTATGGCGCATTTCTTGGGGTTCATAATATACCAAGTGTGTATTTTAATAATACTTTAGATAATTAATACAGGTGAAACAGGCAACTTGGTTGGTTCCTTGTATAGTTGTTTAAAGTGCCTAATACATGAAGAATTACACTTATCTATTTTTGGAATTATGATGATGAGATTCAAGGGGGGAGAAGGACACTCAGATAAAGAAAGAGGTGACAGAAACCAATGAAATTGCGATTGAAAATTCATCCTACAAACAGTGATTAAAACTAAGCATACAGGTCAAGGTTAACGGAAGACCACCTGCGAACAAATGATCTAACCTTGCACAGAACTCTCTATCCCTCAAACATGTGAAAGAAAATTGATTCAGTCTTTATCGTTATTAAAGGTTTTATTAAAGGTTCAATCCCAGGTGGGGTTCTAGGTGCGTCCTGTGACGAGTCTCAAGATAGGACGAAACAATTATTAAGTAGTACTTCCTAGTTTTTAATGGCGGTTCTCTCACTAACATCAAACCGCGATCAAAACTTGAAACAAACCAAACCACCCCTACAAACTAATTGTTGTTGAAAGGTGAGTGAGGCTCAATGTGAATAATTAACTTTCTCCTTTAATCTAAGCAATGCAACAGATCAATAGATATGAAAAGGAAAACAAGTCTCCTTCAATACGCTGGCTATAAACATAGATTGTACTTAATTTTGAGATGAAATACCTGAGATAAGCAAATCTGGATAAATTTTCACGGGCGATATCATAAACAATTAGTTCACTGAAAGTTCAACCACAGTCAGTCAACTGATGCCTATAGCATTTAATTAGCTAAAAACTACTTTCTTATTTTTATTTTTGATTACAGCTTGATTCCACACTGTGTATTTGGTACAAGTACGGAATTCTCAGCGTGGATATCGGTAGCCCAAGTTTCGCAGGCCGACCATAGATATCAGGTGTGCGTCGGCGTGGGCTCGAACCCCGGACCATGTGCATGGTCGGCGAGAGTCCTAACCAATGTGCCACCGACGCACACAAGAAATACAAGCCAAAACAGATAGACAGATAAGTAAAAAAGGTTAAGTTAGCATTACCTTCCCATCTGCGTCAAGTCTGATAGCTGACCCGAAATCAATTAATTTCAAATGACCACTTCTTTCAATTGCGAAATTTTCGGGCTTCAGGTCACTGGAGAACAGGCGAAAAAAAAAGAGAAGAAATAACAACCTTAAATAGATGTACAAAATATTAAATGAATTTAAAGCGTTTTTTTTCTATGCGATAACAAAGCACTAGACTGGAGAGAATAACCATTTCAATGCAGATTTTGCCGCAAAGCAACATCAGTTAGGGATAATTGAAAACCAAGGGATACTAAATACCTATCTCAACTTAGTTTAGCACTCTTCAACTGTGTTCATCCATCACCCCGTCAGGGATCAAACCCAAGATCTTCGGGTTACGAGACCAAGGTCGTTGACTATTCAACTACTTGGGCCTGTCTGTCTGGATTCAACATAGAACTTGGCACCGAAGTGCAGCAGTTCGGGTTGCCACGTTCCAAATAGCCCACAGAGGTAGACAAGAAGATGAGTGAAGAGAATTAATAGAGTTTGACAAGTATAAGAGTGAAGCAGAATGGGTAATGGTAGAAAGGAATATGAAAGATTACAGAGACTGAATACATCTGCGCTGGCCATTGACAACGATTTTGAGCGATGTCACCTATTGTCTCCAGCCATTGATTCCTAGAGTCCCGAGGGCCCCAACCCGGGAGTCTGCATCTCCCTACCTGACTCAGTTTAACTGTCAAGGATTTCATGGATTGATGCCATGTTTTTGTTTGGCCACCACTGGCTCTTTTCCAACCTGAACCTATATCAGCTAGCAAAGCCCGTCGGGGGAGGCGGTGGTTAGGCATGCGCAGCACGTGACCTAGCCATCTTAGTCTATGTAATTTTATAGCCTCGTCGATTGATTTGCCCTCTTTGCCCAACACTCTACGCCTAACATCAACATGGGCCTGTATTCGATGGAGTCGTGAGTGTGCACTCATGAAGAGCATCAAATTAGGACGAAACAGCTTTACAGTGCTCTCTGGTTTTGAATGATCTCTAGCTGATGTTCGTTTGTGATAAGATCTACATTGAATTTAATCCAAATGCCTATTTTTCTAATGACAAATCCAGACAAGGAATTTTAATTTCTTCAAACAAAGTTAAACACCAAGTTTGATTCAGTCATTATTTTCAAAATAAAATGTATCAAAAGTAATCACATTGGGGTTACGAAACCGGAACAAAAAAAGAGTTTTTCTGAACTCTTGTCAATACAACTGAATACAATTAAATGATGACTAATCACATCTAATCAGTAGGGACAAACATACATTTATCACTATGAGAGTGACATACACACATATGCTTTTCTTACTTTTCATGTACTATTTGACTGTTCGTAAAAACAAAACATCCTTACAAACCGACTATTGAAAATTAATCTGATGCTCGCTAGTCGCTTGCTACAGGACAGAGTTTCCTGTGGTTCTAGTGGGAAGTCGTGACCAGTGAGGTCCATCCAGTCAAGTGTGAGGATGGATGTCCCACCGATGACATTGGTTGGGGTCGCGCTGAATCATGAATTGGTAGAAGTTAGAATTCATGGACTAGCCATTGAATTGGTTCCAGTGGCTGAATGGCATACGAGCTTCCCTTGTAACGGGAAGGTCCTGGGTACGAACCCTGGCGGTGGTTGCGTACTTCCGATGGTTCCCAAACTAGGATGAAACAGCTGCCAGTACTGTCTGCTGATTTTCAATGGTTCTCTAATTGATAACAGTCCGTGATCAACTCGTGAAAACAAAAGACTAATCCTTACAAACCAACTATAGAAGATAAATTGTGTGATGAAGTGATTTTTGTTTCAAACATCATTTCATATATTTTTATTCTTTTAATTTGATTACAGCTTGATTCCACACAGTACCTTTTTGGTACAAGTATGGAATTTTCAGCATGGATATCGGTAGCCCAAATTTCCCAGGCCGACCATAGATATCAGGTGTGCGTCGGAAGGGGATCGAACCTCGGACCATGTGCATGGTCGGCGAGAGTCCTAACCACTGTGCCACCGACGCACAGTATAGGCATCCAACCGGTAGACAATATTATTTAACATGCTGACACAACACTAAAATAGATGTTACGAAAGCAAGACATCGAAGAACAATTTGAAATAGCCCTAGATGAAGGAATTAATGATAATTATATGATAACGCACTAATCACAGATGATATAAGAAAACTTTGGCTGCAGTAGACTCCAAAAACCAGGTGTTCTGAAAAAGATGTTATCTTATCACACTCTTCATCAAATATTGGAATTATTATCAAGTTAATATGATATAAGGTAAGGAGGCATGGTAGAATTAATAAAAGTCAAGAAAACACAGTCAGATACTTCAAAAAGTATGTAATGGGATAGGAGATATTAACCTACCAGTGAATGTAACCCATTCGATGCAGAGAATGAATAGCCTCTACGGCTTCAGCGGCATAAAACTGTACCATCTTTGCATCCAATAAGTGACCAACTCTAAAAGTATAAAATATATCAAGCCATTATAGTTGTATATTTATATTCGCGGTATTTAAAACAAACTAGAAGTGCTAAAAGCTAATTTATACATTCTTCACTTCAAACTAACTGAACCACTGGTTTCAACGTAGAACTATGCACAGATGTGCAGCAGTTTGAGTTGCCACGTTCTATGCACCACACAAAGCAAGAAGAGATATTCAAAAGAGAGAGAGATAATAAACAGAGGTGTAAGGCAAACAGAATAGTTACATGGAAGAACAATAGAGTTTTATTGAATATGACATATCACAAAGAGTGAATGCATCTGCCCCAGCCATCAGTTAGTACGATTTCTAGACATATCACCAATTTTCACCAGTCACTGATGTTTACCATCCCGAGGAACCCAACCAGTCAGGAAGTCTACACCTCCCTACGTGGTTGAATGGCTTAAACTAACTGTTGTGGATTTCATTGACTGATGAAGCCATGTTTTTTCGTTTGACCACCACTAGCTCTCTCTTTTCCCACCTGATCCTATGTCAGTCAGCTGACATCACCTGTCGTGGAAGGCGATGGCTTAGCATACGTAACACGTCTCCTAACCATCTCAATCGGTGTAACTTCACAACCTTGTCGATTGGTTTCCCCTCCAACCTACCTAGTACTCGACTAATACCTAACCTCAATATTGCTCGTCTCATTACACCATTTACCACTGGAGATAGAACACAGACACCTATGATCAAAGACAGGTAGCCAGACAGCCTTTTCATGTCTTCCACTACAAACTAAACTGAATTTAAGTAAAGAACAGTGTTAGTCACAGCCAGTTTCAATTGACACAAGCGCATTAGAATAGATAGAGAACAGAAGTTATAATAAGAACTAACAACATTCATAACAGCAGGGATAAAAATTCAGCGATGTTTTCACACAGACAATTCCTCCAGAATTTCGGATCTCATAAAACTGAAGATCTTCAATACATTTATTAAAAGTAAACAGTGAGCACAGAAACTAACGTGATCACTCTCAGTGATTGAGGGATAGTGTATTATTTTATACTCTTCTTTTACTAAGGAATTCCTGAAAAACTTCTCGACTAATGTCATCAAAACTAAAGTCTACAGAGTAAATACTTCGAGCCACTTACACTGATCTTTTGGTTTCTTGTAAAAGAAAAAAGCTTATATATATATATATATATATATATATATTATATAATAATATGTATATATATGTCGGCAGTGGAAATGCGATGTACTTTGCACAAATGTGCGGAAGTTCAAGTCGCCACATTCCGTGTAGCACGCGAAGCAAGAGAAGAAAGTACAAGAAAAGCATAATAGAAACAGTGAGCCGAGGTGTGAGACAAAGGAGTAGTAAAGAAATACAAAACAGTTTCATTGAAGATCATAAGTCACAGGGAGTGGATGCATCTGCGCCACTGAGAACGGTTTTGAGCCATGTCACCAATTGTTTCCAACCATAGATTTTTACCGTCCCGAGGACCCCAGCCTGGAAGTCTACACCTTCCTACGTGGCTTAGACCAACTGTTGTGGATTTCATTGACTGGTGCCAAGTTTTTGTTTGACCGCCGCTAGCTTTTTTCCAGCCTGACCCTATATCCGCTAACATTGCTCGTCGAGGGAGGCGATGACTTGGCATACGTAACACATGTCCTAACCATCTCAGTCTTTGTAGCTTCACGACTTCGTCGATTGATTTCCCCTGTTTACCTAGAACTCTACGCCTAACCTCCATGTTGCTCACCTTATTATGCCACTTTACACGGGAAATAGTACGCAGGCACCTATGATCAAAGACAGCTAGTCTTTTCATGTCTTCCACTCTCAGTGACCAGGTCTCACAACCATAAAGGAGGACGGAGCGGACTGATGTACAAACTGGGAATGCTATACTACGGTAAAGAAAAACAACCAGCAGACGTACAAGAATATATAAAATAAATTAGGCGATTACCGGGGTCGGCACAGAATACGCAAATAGACTCAGTTAGACGTTAAGCACCAAAGGGATGCGGTCACATCAGTGACCTTGGAACGCTCAGACAGAAACGGGATATCCGGTAAGTTTTAGGTTACGTATAGATAGGATTAAGTTGATGTTTAGACTAAGGACAGATTACGGTAAGATTAATCTAATAAGGAAGTTATCAGGGTTGGCTAGAGTTTAAATTAGAGTTAGTTTAAAGATAGTTTCGCGTTAGGGTTAAGGTCAGAAGACCTAGATGAATACATGTATAGTGTGCCTTAGTTACTCTATTGACATTCCAATGCAAACCAGGAGGGCATTTTTGTCACATGTCAGAAAAAAGGTATCCTGTGTAACAGTTGCATGTCATTTAATTCACTATTTTCATAAATATATGTACTTTACACGTAAAAATCGCTTTTTCCATAAGACTGATGCGTCCAATCCAAGGCCATTGGTGCATTCCTTTTTTTCGATGCTCAAAGTTTAACTTAGCTTCCTGAAATCGTAATACATTTTGACGACGAAAACTGAATACTGTAAAACAATATTTTAAAAGTAAAAATGACAACGCGAAGTTGAATCAAATCAAACTGAGGTAGAAGTGAGTAGTTTATACAACCAATCAATCATACTGAATTACGATTATATATAATGCCTTGAATAACGATCAATTTTAAACGGCTAAAAGTTATCAGTGAGTTAGAACTAAACAGACTAAAAAACAAAAAAATGAATGAACTCACGTACTTGCTTAAAAATATATATAGGTCACCACCAGGTTCGTAATCCATGACGAGGTGTAAATACTTTTCGTCTTGAAATGCATAATGAAGGTGTGGAAGCCATGGATTTCCGATGGCAGTTGCTTGAGCTAACACAGTTCTCTCAAGTAGTATCTGAGATCCCTCCTATACAAACAAATCATAATAGAAGCATATAATAAAAATATCAATATTATAAACACCTACCGGGTCATGATGTAGCCAAGCTCCTTTAAACTGCGATTTCATTGCATATACAGAATGAGGAGGTGACACTTCGCGCACTACGCGAACAATGCCACACGCTCCTCTACCAACACATGCGCCAAGTTTAAAGTCTGATAATTTAAGCCGAAGTTCTGATAACCGTGAGATGATGGGTTTTACTGTAAGCAAACAAGTACACAAAAAGGCCTGTAAGATACTTTTCAGAAATACAATATAATTTCAGCATGTAGAGTAAAATTTGTTCAATATTGTCATTGTGGAAACATTTGAAGGTAACATATGTTGACATTCATATACCCTTGAATTTCAGAAGCCAAATTAAACAGAAGAACCAATATATGAAAAAAGACTAAATTACCTCTTCTGCGAAAGAATTTCGCAGCCAAGATAGTGGGTGACTGTTCATACTCATCTGATCCCCGATCATCTGCATTCTCCATACAATCGTGATATATTTGATCAACCAATGAATTTGTGACAAAAAGACAGTCTAAAAGACCATCAATGGATAGTAGACATGGATCGGGATTAATTGGACGATTACGCTTGTTTAAAGGTAAAAGCTGTAAACCACTTCTTTGTGAATCTTTTTTGAATGAAAGACTAATTCCCATGCTGGGTGAAAAAAGCAAAGGAGGCCGTGTTAACAAGTCAAATAAATAACTGGCACGTTTAGACGTCCAATCCAAGCATCGAATATCTTCTAGATTCGTCATATAGCTTTCATTTTCTTCACCTTTGACTTTAAATTGAAATATATCCATATCTTGAATTAACGTTGTACCATCAGTCTTCATATCATGTGTAAGATTAACACTCCTCGATTCACTCCGTTTCACACCACTTTTACTCTTCATCTGAAGAGGATGCGGTGTAGAGGAGACCAAAAAGTTGTCGATAGGTTTAATCGGTGAAGTCATTTTATAACCTGAAAGGAAATCTTACATTATGACAAAAGAAAAACAAAATTAAATAGGAAGAAACAAGATTATGTATGGAGAATATTTATTTATCAAACAACTGACAACATGATTTTGAAGTGAAAATATCTGAAGAAAATGAAGCGGCAATCTGAAAACAACTTGAAACATACAAAAGTTGTTTAGCATTACTCAAACGTATTGAGCGTGTTAACATTGTAGAGAGGAATTTAACATGACTATCAAATTCATTAGAAAGCATATCGACTTTTACTTTAAAAGTGGAACTATCAGAGTTCAAGTATAGAAAAAGGTTACCACCTATCCATAAGTCTTGTAGTTGAAGACCCATATTACAAAGATTATAAATCTCGTTACGAAGTAACAAAGAAGATTCAGTTAATAAACAAACAGCCTGTAATTCACTCAGTAATTTATTGTGGTCCTGAATAAGATCAGAAAAACGGTATGTTTCTGGAATGCTGATATTAACTAGGTTAGGCGCTGAAAAGTTGGGGAGACACCATTTAGACGAAAATCGGATCCTAAGCGTCTCGACTCTGTGCACCAAGAAATCGTGTAAACTTGTAAAAATGAATAACATTTTAATCCGCAGGATGATAAGATTGTGACTGACAGGGGAATATTTCAGATTTCCTCTTCTCAAATTATTGAAACGTAAGTTTTCCAAACTCCATTTGACATATTTTATCTAAAACAAAAATAATTCGAATAACAACATTTAGTATGAAAAGTAAGTAAAATTGTTTCGACGGCAATTTTAGAAGGTTAACAGCAAAATCCTGTGAAACTGTACTTGGAAATCTCCTATATCATGAAAAATACGTATTCCTGATTGAATCACCCTTTTCGCACATATATTCATACTTCATATTGCATCTTACTTCTGTTTGACTAGCTGAAATTAGCGAATGAGTCAATCAGTCAGTTACCAAGCTCTCAATGAACACAGGTAATGGTGAGAATATAGGGATGAGAAAACGATGTAAGAATATTAAGAGCTTCAGAACTCTGAAGACAACCAAGAGCAGATACTTTTTACCTGTGTACAATTTTAGCATCAGATATTCCTCAGCCAGGCCAGTTAAACTGTCTTAAATGGCTAAAGCCGACGATCATACTTACTTCATTGAATGGTCCCACGTTTTGGTATGATCACTACCGACATAATCCTACGTCTAAAATGACTTGAAATTCTTCGCAATAGTGCTTACTTATTTGCTCCTTGATACCATTTAGATATTAAAGCGCCTCGCACCGCTTCACCACATCTTTCTTCATTTTTACATGTCCCTTAGAAGTGTCACCTATAAGTAGTGCACTTGCACAAAAGACGTGATGAAATCACTTGAGGTAAGAATCTCACCCTTCAGGAGTGCCTACGATACAGCGAGGTACCCAATATCAACTGATTACAATGACTTAGTTCATTACGGTGACCATAGAAATGCCAAGTCCACCTGGTAGCAAAATGCTCGCTTTAAATGTTGTTTCCCTCTTCACGAGCATTACTTTAGCTGAGACTATATGTTAAACCTGAAAACCTAGAAATACCTGTTACCGTAAACTACTAGAACGAACTACTTCTCATATATGTCTATGAACATTTAGTTCCATGAATACTAGTTACGGGGTCTCATCTCAGTCCAAAATTAGCCGACTGTTTCATGACGAGTGTTGGAAACAACGTACTCAATCGTTCGATCAATCAACTGCACTTGTACAAAAGACATCTTGGCAATAATCTGTGATAAAAAAATGCCATACAGATAATCTTGTTAACATATTCAATGTACCGTATCGGGGAATAAATATAACTTAATTTAATACGAGAATGAAACCTGTCTTTGCATTCCTGAATGTGCTTCACACTAGAAGACAACACACCTTGATCCGAAGATCAATATACTGAAAATCAACATCATCTGAACAGTTTATTAACTTCCAAAACCTTGTTTTCATTAAAGTTTAGATGTTCCCGTCGATTGATTGGACTGAAGTGCTCGGTCTCAGGTTGACATGTTGGCAGTGGGTTCGAGCTTCGGCGGGAACATCATCACTCACTGGGAAATGCAGGTACATCCAGTTGGCAGACGAGTCCCAAATAGGACGAAGTGTGCATTCTGGATTCCACTGCAAGTCACCATCCACAAATTAAATTCCAGAACCTTGTCTTACTAATGATGGAGCAAAACATAGTGCATTCTTTATACACAATATGATTCGAGAAATCTGTTCTGAGGATACTGTAGAAACTAAATCGAAATCTCTAAGTGATATCTTCTTGAAAAAGCTAAATTTATCGACAGGAACAATGAAGGGAAAACATTCATCGTTGAAAGTCTCAACTGTTCCTAAAAACTCTCTTCATCAACTTAGAGTCCAGCGGTGACGCAACGATCTGGAAATCTACGCTGGCTAGAAAGTCAATTTTCATGTGACCATTCCATATTAGAGAAATTAGATAAAGTTATAAGTAGTTATAGTCAAGCTGAGAACAAACTACTATTGAACGTGAAGTCGTACGGCTAACAGGATAGTAGTGTGGTGACAATAAGGAATTTTTCTGTCAGTGGTAACGAAGTTCCTACAAGGAGAAACATAGTTGTAATAACACACCCGAAGAACTACTACTTAAAGTAAGTGGGCTAGGTAATGTACGGTCTTCAAGAGGTAAGGTTCCCTAATTCCATCGACATCACAGTAGTATGAAAATTTAGAATTCGATTACAAAGTCAATGCCTGGATCGTTAGGGCATCCGACTACTAACGGGTGCTCAGGGACAAATACCTAAAAATACAAAACTATTAAAGATTGGTGCTCTGCTTGAATCACTGGGCTATCTAATTTTCGATCCATCAAAATGCATCTTATTTACCTTACTTATTATTGTTCTAACCATCCAATTGCAATCTCGCACCATAATCTCTATTCACGATCATTTTCAAAAAGGTTTTAACCTACTTGTATGAATTTATCAAAGAAAAGGGAGGAGAAATCTAGCAGGTTATCACAGCATACTTTAGATAGGACAATATTGACCAAATAACTCAGTTTTAAAATAGAATTTCACACAGAAGTACCCCCGTTCAATTCGCCACACTCCATGCAACACGTAAGGTGGAGTGATTCAAAAAAATTATAATGGGCAGAAATGTGCAGGAGAATAGTAACATGGAAAAGCACGACGGTCTAGTGGATTGCAAAGAGTGGATGCATCTGCACTGTTGAGACCAATTTCTAGCGACATCAACATTCACTAGTTCTTACAATCCCGAGAGTCCTAGCCAGACAGTCTACAACTCCCTAAGTGGATCAAACCAAATATCAAAGACTTTATGTATTGATGCCAGATTTCCTTCTCACCACCCCCAACTCTTCTGCCATCCAATCAATCCTATGTCAGCTAACATTTCCTGACAAGGAACGCGGTGGGATGTTATAAACAACCAGTGTCCTAGACGTCTCAATAGAATAACCCTCACAACCTTATCGGATGAATTCCCTCCCTCACCTTTCTTCAATATTACTCACCATATTATGCCACTGAATACGGGTGATAGGACGCAAACATACGTGGTTAAAGAAAGTTAGCTTCTTCATTTACTCCACTTTCAATGGCCATTTCCCGGAGCCACAAAGTAGGATGCAGAAAAGTGCTGCGCAATACAAACATTGTTTGATCGATAGCCAAATATCACGTCTACGCTAAAGATGGTGTGTGATACACAAGCCTTTAGTGCTCAGGACTCCGCATTTTTTCAGTGTCTTCATCCAAATAAAGACTGTCCCCTGGTAGCAAGTCAATCTCTAAGTTGCTAAAGTAGTCAGGGTCAATTCCATTAGTACATCTCTGATGAAATTAAGCAAAAATAGAGGCAGCAGGCTTCTTTGGTCAACACCACTGGTACTTCATACGACAACTCTCCGTAGGATCTCATACGGCAGAACACTGCCATAGCACTTCTGTGTTGACGGAGTTGAATGCCGCCTTCAGGTCAAGAAAATGGCAAGTTTTAGAGGCCAAAAACTATGCCTATTTTCAAGGATCTGTCGGAGGGTGAATTTTCAATACACGCACTTTCTGAACCAAAGCCTGTCTGGGTTTCCCGAAAAATACTAAGTCTACGCATTATTATTGAACCTAAAAGTTTAAATACTATATTAGTCAAGCTTATCCTCCTATGATTATCACAGGAACACCTGCGTCCCTTCTAAAAAATCTGGGATAATCAGTGACTTACACTAGTCAAACAGGGTTATCATCTATGATTGTCAGACATTACCCAATAGCTTAGTTAACTCACAGAACTGTTTGTCACCAACGTCCTTAAACACCTCTGCAATCACTCCATTAGATCCTATTGTTTGTTCAGATTAGACACGAGCCTTTCAACCTCAGTTACAATTGGAGGACCGATATTGTATACTAAGCAGGTTGACAGTAGCTGTAGGCCAGTTAAATCGCTGCTCAAAACGTTCCCGCCAAAGTCCCAGTCTTCTATCCTGAGAGCTAACTAAGAAATCTCTTTTATGGGAGACTGTCTCGCTTATCAATCGTCTTTTACAACCTGTTTCCATCTCTTCCGCTTTTGTCGCCCACAACTTTTCTCGATCATCGTGGAGACTTTTGTTTGTTTGTTTTTTCACTCCATCGGGATCGGTCTTCTCTTCTGGTGGTATTTACTAACATTTCCTTTTAGGTTATCAACAGTCTTTACCAGAATGTTATGCAATGCGTCCACCACAGATGTTGATCTCAGATACGCATTTATTAGCTGTTTCTCTCGTAAACAAGCAGTTCCGATCAAGATAGGCGGTGGGGGGGGGCAGCGGGTAGAGAAGGGAGATAGCTGCTACTAATTTACTTGAGCCTTCTACCTAAGGGGAACATACTTTTCAACAGTAGAATGATGAGTATGCTGAGAATTCTGTGGCTATATATATTCATGAAATAGCGTTTCTTCAGAATATGAATGACCATGCCCCCCACCCACCACCTCCCAAATACCCAAAACATAAGAAAAAGAACTTTGAGGGGAAAAAAGAAGTATTCAATTATATATAAAAACGTCATGAATACAAAACCAATTACAGAAAGTCTGCATATCTATTTATGAGCAAAGTCGTCCTGTCGTCTGTCAAATTTAATTAAATAATAATAGTAATAAAGTAAATGCTTGCAGGATAAATGATATACTAATCGTCTGTCTTACAGCTTTGTTATAATATGTATGTACTCACCATCTGTCATTAGTTAGTGAAGTGAAAAAAAGATATGTAGAATACTAATATCATTATTGTAACTGTAATTGTAACAGTAGACAAAAATGAAAACCAGGAGAAACATGTGCACAAATATACATACAAATAGAGGATAGAAGTGGAGATAAAAAACTTCAATCTTCTTCAAGTCGACTCGGATCAGAAGGAGTTGATGACTGTTTACTACGACTTAATACCTTGCTTAATTGTTTAAGAAGACGTGGTTGACCCTAAAAAGTAAATTGAGAAAGAATAAGAGTAGAAATAAACTAAATAGTATTATTATTACAAATAAAGATCAAATTAGTGAACTATCTCTCTCTCTCTCTCTCTAACAAGGACTCATTATGAAAACCGGTAAGTTAGCGAATAGCTGAATGATCGGGGTAATAACAGAGATTTGTAACTTACAAATAAAGAAAAAAAGAAATGGTTCCAGGCTTTTGATATTCGACTGTGTTACCTAGAGAATATCAGATTAAGGAGTAAATGACTGCGCTTTGCACTGTCTAAGTACTTTTTCATTCAGTAAAATGTATAAACTATTCTCAATTTCGTATTGTTTTAATAGTCCAACTGTGTCTTTGGATCATTTGCATGAACTGGTGCGCATTTTGAATTAGCTTTCAACGCAACATTATGTACTGCTCAAAAGAAAATATTTGTAAATGACTGGATCTTGCTCCACATGCAAGAACACATTACCACATAGTACACTGTCAAGTACCCTTTTACTTATACATCCAGCACTGAGAGCAGATAATTTGCAATTTAAATACATTTCGAATTCTGTACTATGTCAACATGTTATCTAGAAGAAAGTTATTATTATTATTATTGTTATTATGTACTTTCACAAGATTATCAGCAACATTGGATACTATTCAATGTACCAAGTGAACTGTAAGAGGTAGCTGATAAACTCGGGAGCTTAGGTAGTTATGTAAATGTTGGAAGACGAGTGATGGATGAAATTTCCAACTGTACACACACACACACACACACACCTGAACTACTTATGGAGAGCTATTTTAGCTTTTAAAGATTAAATTTACAACGCATCGATGTGTATAATCTTGTAGTACCCGACCGAAAGCTGCTACCTTGACGTGGTGGTCGGGCTTGAACACCGCAATGACCTAACCAAGCTATACTGGCTGAGACTTATGTCTCTTGAGGTTCTACCATGACAGGCAGGTTGTTTAGATAGCGGTTAAACAAAAAGCAGCTACCCAATCCAATACCATGATTCAAACAAATTCACAAAATTTCATGCCGGATCGGCCGTGGCCCGGATTAACAACGACCGCGCTTCCTGCTGCCGTGTCACAGGGCAGGAGTGATAAGCATGCTACTGAGGCACACCAAACAAAGAAGACAGACAGTACTGTGTGTGTGCGTGTGTGAAGTTTGACTTTTCCAGACAATTTTGCCTGCTGGTCATCACATCATTACTGTGATGTAGTACATACATGTATCTTCCGGTGGTGAGTGGTTCACTTAGGCAATACTATTTTACTCATGGTATACCGGTAAACATTATGCAGAAAATTCACTGACAACATCGTACACCGACAACCTCAGTACAAACACATACATAGCTTGTCAGCTGGTTGAATTACAATTATCATGGATTACCTCCAACTGTGTCTAGCGATTTACATGTTGTACGTGCCAAAGCACATACATTGGAAGAACAGAGAGGACGGTCAGTGTCCGCATTTATCAACACATACCAAACAACCTGAGACTGAAAGTTCCACAAGTATTAAACAGTGCGATTGCTCGTCATCTATTGGACACTGGTCATATTGTACACAACCTGAAGTCGTTCAAAATAATCATCAAGCAAAAGAAACCTAGCTTGCTACGCTTTGCTGAAGCAATTGCCATCAAACGACTCAAACCAAATCTATGTACGCAGAAAGAGACAGTGATGAATCTTGCACTGCCCTGGTGATAACAAAAAAATATATACAACTTTCATGAGTCACCTTTTTCATGTTTACAAAACTCGACTCTCTCATCTAAACATGACTCACCCTACTTACCTTGTATCTTTTCTTTCCTTTTTTCTATTGGCTATTAGATAAGATGTTTTCTTTATTTACGTAATCTGCCTTTTGTCATGCTCTTTCTAGCTAAACCTTGTTGCTATACACACACACACATACATATACACAACCCTGTTTATTTTTATGTTTCCAAGCCTAATTGTCTAATTATTCTATAAATAGTCAGTGTTTGTAACTCCGAATCATCAGTTAAATCATTCCGGACTAATGTTACTTTTAATTCCTACCAATTACTCCTTACGATCGTGGAAAAGTATGTTCATATCTTTAATGTAATTCATATTTTTTAACGTTCAGGTTGTAACCAATTGACAAAAATCCTCGATTAAATAATAAAAGATGAGCTCTTATTATCCTGGTACAATTGTTGTTCTTGCTTTCTCCAACTTTTATACGATTTCCTTATAAGTATAATTTACCAAAAAGGGGAAGGCGCTACTTGTAAAATTACACTCGAATAAGTGAAAGGAAAACTTACACGATGCTTTGTGACTGAAGGTTCCTAATAGAAAAGAAGAAACAAACAAAAACAAAAATTATCTGCTTTGTGTAGGTTGGATGGATGAATACACACAACTTTACTTCATATAGTGTAGAATTCCGCGACTGTGCTACGACACACACTGCTCTCCTTACAACATTAGCTAAGCACTCCACTTACTACCAATTGTTTCCACCAATATCACATAATTGAGTCCGAGCAACTGGGTAATACAAACAGCCGTTACACAACATGTGTGGTTCATAACCTAGGGAGGTCATTGACTTCAAACTGACAATGCTTAACAATAGACGATGTAACTGAAATACAGACGATCAAGTCACATAAACATCTGTCAAGTGAACTTCAAAACCACTTCAACACAGTTAACAGATAAGCAACTAATTTACATCAGTCATATTGAGCATGAAAGTCAAATGAGGAAATTAGACCAAACTAGGCATTTTACAGGAATAAAACGATTATTTATTAATTATCATTCCTTGGGTTCCGAATGAAACGTATACTTTAAAAGGGACACCTCCATTTTATCCTTTTCTCTGCAATCTTTTTACCTGACTCTACGATTGCTCATAAGCTTCATTTGCTTCTCACACGGTCTCCTCTATGTCACTCTAAGACGCTCAACTCGTCCTTGTTTCTCGTTCAGATTCCATTCCACTGCCTGGTGTATGATGATGTCGCTCAACTGTGTGCTCAGAGCACCTCCAATTCATACTTTTCCGGCCAGCAACCTGCCTTCAACATCCACCGGAGGTGGCTAGCTATTGATGAAAGTCTGCAGTAACCTGCTAGAAATGCTTTCGAAGACGCATGAGTCAAGTGTCTGAACCATGACAGAAGCAATGACATGACATTAGTGTGTTTAAAATTCGGATCTTTAAATTTACACACTGATTCTGTAGTGAAACTCTATTTTGCCTTGTCCGTTCTGACTGACTTTGAAACCCTGAAGTTGAAATGATAACTGCGTAGATAAGTGAAAGAGGCAACTTCCTACAAATTTCTCTCGTTGAGATAGTGATTGGTGCTTGTTGCTGTTAGTTAAGTATCTTCATCACTTCTGCCTTCTCCATGTCTACTTGAAGTCCACTATTCGCTATCCGCCTGTAGATTTTCGATCTTGTGTGACAGCATATTTTGCTGTGAAATAGTACTGTTTCCCACTACTCAGAACACTCAATTAAAAGCCATCAAAAATACAGACTGAGTAGAGTAAAATGTCTGTATACATCAAACCACAGAATTCATGTAGGCAGTGAGATAAACATTACAAGTAAGTATTGATGACTAACAAAACTTGTCTTTGCATAACAGAGTATAGAAACGTGTTTCCTTAACAAGAGTAATTCCAACAAACTATTCGTACACTGTTTTTAGCACGGAAAATAACTGTTCATCTCTGTGATTTTTTTCTTCAATAATGAAACTGCTTGACAGTTGAGTACTAAAATCAGGCTTTCATCAGTATGATGGGAGATTTCCTACCCTTACGGTGTTGATGGAATGCCTTTTATAACAAAGCTGTTCTAGTATATGGGAAAGATATTTATTACTAGAAATGACTGACTGACTAACTGGTTTCAACGTAGAACGTTGCACTGATGTGCACCACCTCGAGTTCCCACATTACCCTCCTTGTAACACACAAAGCAGGAGAGAAGAAGTAAGAAGATACTCAAAACAGAGATAACATACAGAGATATGAGGCAAAAAGAATAGTTATATGGAAGAACAATATAGTTTCATTGGAAATTATAAGTCACAAGGAGTGGGTGCATATGACCCAGTCATCAGTGAGAACGATTTTCAGCCATATCACCAATTGTCTCCAGCCTTCACTGGTTTTTACCGTCCCGAGGACTTCAACCAGGAAGTTTACACCTCCCTACATCACTGGATGGCTTAAACTAACTGTTGTGGATTTCATTGAATGATGAAGCCATGTTTTCGTTTGACCACCACTAGCTCTCTCTTTTCCAACTTCATCGATTGTATGTCAGCTAACACTGCCCATTGTCGAGGAAGGCGATGGCTTAGCATACGTAACACATGTCCCAACCATCTCAATCAATGCAAATTCATAATCTCGTCGATTGATTTTCCCTCCTTACTTAGCACTCGATCACCGAAGCCTCACATCAATATTGCTCACTGTATTACTAGAAATACCAGAAAAAGTTAATGTCTACAATCTCTCTCTCTCTACTCATTTGGCGGTACTCGGACTGCAGTATTAGCAGGATTAATCTTCTTATGTGATAACCACTATAACATAATGGCCAATATATAAAAGAAAAAAGAGCGGTTTTCGATTACATTCAGAATAACGCAAAAGCAACGACATATTGTTCAGAAAAAAGAAAAACTAATATGTCATGTGAAGTGTAAACTATGAGACTTATTTATCAGCTAGAACGTGTATTCATACGTAAAAATAAAACTTGTAGAAACAATTAATACCAGAGAAACCAAAGAATATTCAAAAAATGAACTTACTCTACGTAACTCAAGTTTATCACTAGTATCTGCCCAAGCAACATGAACTTTTGATCGATTCCTGCGCCACGAACGATCCCGAATAAAATCAACTGAAGCGGGAGGTGCAGAACTGGCAATACTTGGGGTAGAAGAAGTACTGCCTGTATTTGATACATTATCACTTTCTCTAGGTGGAAGAGGTACAGCGAAACCTGATGAAGCAGGGAATGGAAGCCCATCATCAAAATCAGTCTCATCAGTTGAATAGACATCATATCCGAGTGGATCATACTCCTCCACATAACAGTCTTCCCCAGTTGGTGTAGACTGAGGAGAATCTGAATGAAATTCTAACTTTCCTGGCAGAGTTCCATGCTTTTTCAAGTTCAATCGAGTTTTACTCATCATTTTCTGTAGACGACTAGGTTGTCTTGTGAAGTCACCAGATCCTAAAGCTTTAGAATTCGTAGAATTCGTTCTAAACAAGAAATAGGAAAAAACAAAAATCGTGAATCGAGTTCTCCGAACCAAAAAAATAAAATAAAAATTACTTTTTAATAAAACAAGTCCCACTTACTCAGGCTTTATAGTGTCACGTTTACGATGTCTACTGAAAAATGCAGAAGCTACTGAAATCAATGGAGCACCAGGTCGACTAACTCGTGTAATTTTTCTAGAGCGTTGTTTTCCACCTTCTGAAGCTGGAACTGGAATTGAACTGCCATCATCAATAAGGGGAGTTCGATGGACTAGGTTGAATTCTGCTGGTAGAAGACCACGCATATGATTGATCAGTTTTCCTTGTTGTTCTGTTATTGTAGACAGACGATGATTTTCACGTTGTAAGGCTTGTTGTGATGATTCGCTTAATTCTTTAGCCCGTAGAATAGCCATTTCTGATTCACGTGCTTCTTGGCGAGCTGCATCACGTTGACCAACAAGTTGTGTATTGTTCAGTCGTAATCGTTCCACTTGTGTTTTTAGTTGATCCAACTACATATGAGAAGCACATAAAGAAGAAAATATTGTGGAGATTAAATGTTAATCCAGATAAAAAAGAAAAGAATTTAGACAAGTGATTTAATAAACGGCCGCACGGAACAATATAACTGTGTGTCGGTGGTGTAACAGTGAAATGCTCACCAACCAAGCATGTGGTTAGCAAGGTTGGATTCCTGGCCGACACACACACACACACACACGCACCCTTCTATACCTTTATTAACGAGAAGCTCAGTAAGGAGGGAGAAGGTTAGGCGTGAGGCCACCAACACCACCTTGTAAAAATATAACGAAACGTCATAGAAACTTCGCACGTTCAAGCTTGAAGCCCTATGTTTCACTGGGTAGGAATACAAATAGAATTTTCAAAAATGTTATAAAACTTACTTCATCTTTGAGTGTTTGGTTTTCATCTGTTAATGAAGCTACCTGATTATGTAGCTCAGATAAGCTTTCAGATGCCTGTAAAATGAAGTTAAACGGAAATATTGACTATACAGAACGTCTAAATATTCAGTTTTTCTAACAAAAATCTTACTTAATCTACAATTCGGTAGAAAACCACACTCAGTAGGTGGGTTATTACAGTCCAGTTTAGAGCGTGATATTCTTATATTCAACTAAAAAAAGTTAGTGATTTAGTTAACACAAATAGGAAGTCTTGTGTTAGAATCCCAGTGGATGCATACTGCCGATTAGTCCCAGACTAGGACAAGAAAGCTGTCCCCAGTAATCCCTGGTTGTCAATAGCTCTCCAACTGATGTCAATCCGTAGTCAAACATGAAACAGCTAAATCGTTAGATTTGTGTATTTGAAGTTAGCGACTAGTCATGATGTTATATACAGGTAAAATTATTAAATATGAATAAGCAAGCCAATCTCTATAGCTCATAACTTCAAGCAATCAACCTGTTTACTTGGAGAGGTTTGAACAGCCAAATAGCGTCATTAACCCTTACAAAATAAGTGTAGTTCATCACCAACTGTGCATAGAATTGTAATTGATGGCTGAGTAAGACATTAAGTATGAATAAGCAAGCCAATCTCTATTTTCATGTGAGGAAATATTTTTAAATGTGTTTAAATAGAACACAACATAATAAGAAAGTTTTAATTCTTAGTACATTGTATATATTCAGGATGAACCAATCTTTAGGAAAGCGAAATTGCTATCGTTGACATTGAAGAAAGATATCTATACTGAAAAATACTGCACGAATGCACGATGTCATAAACTTTAGGAAGAATTATTTGGATGTTTACTACGAGTTGTGTTGTGGGGTCATGTATAGCTCATTACTTCAAGCAATCAACTCCCAAACAACCTATTTACTTGGAGAGGTTTGAACAGTCAGGTAGCGTTATTAACCCTTACAAAATAGGTTTAGTTCATCACCAACTGTGCATAGAATTGTAAGTGATGGCTGAGTAAGGCATTAGTTTGTTTAATGATGAATTAAAAGCAAAAATTACTTACATAAGGTGATGTAATAGTTGTTTGTAACTGATCATATCGGGATCGTGTAAGTGTTAATTCTTGCTTCAAGTCTAAAATTTCACGTTCATAGTTCACTGTACGTTCACTGAAATAATAAGAACAAATATATGCAGACTTAGAAAATTAAAATTAACAAAAGAAAAAATATCCATACACACGAACTACAAGAACAATTCATTTACCTACTAAATATAGATTTAAGTAGTATATTTATATATACAAGAAAATCATTCCCTCAGTAACAAGAATGAATGTACATATACGAATAAGGAACACCTCCAGCCAGCATTCACTGTACAATAAATATAATTCCCAGATGAATTATGTTCTTTGAGCTGGGTGATTTACTTACACAACTCTCTTTGTCTTTCTAAATAACACCATTTTGAGGTAACTTTCTAATTCTCCATGGACAAAATAACCGTTTCCACTGCCTGACTACTTATCTTCAAAGATACCTTACCTACCTTACCATTAGCAGTGATCATCACACCGATCTGTTAATTGGCCTTTCATTGATGTGACTTAATCTTCATTGATTAAAAAAAATTTAATCTGTACTAACTTCTCAGTTCATTGTAAACTGTAAACTGAGTAACAGACTTCTAGAAATTGTTTGGTATCCATTTAAGATTTTAACATTCCATGTTCTTCTATGCGTACTGAAACAACTTAAGAGTGGAAGTCACGCCTTTTGACTGCAAAGTTTGTGTTCATGGATGTGATAAAGAAGAAAGAGAAGAAGAGGAAGAAAGATGTCCGCTTTGCAGTTAATACCATATTCATCTCAGTTGATATAATCTATTAGTTTCCTATTACGAAAGAAAATGTATACCCAAAGATTGGATAGTGACTTCATGATTATCATGTGTTGGTGTTTACAGGGATTTGACTGGTTACAGTACTGCCCAATGCTTCCAGGTTTTTCAATGATTTTTTAACTGATGTCAGCAGCTTGTGATCAATCCAGTGACTCACTAACACACAAACTTAATCAAATATGAAACTTGTCGTATCAAAAAAAAAAAAACTCAAATTTAATCTGAAAACATCACATGTAGCCAGCTTATAGGACAAAAGTGAATGATCAAACTGCAAAATACAGGTGTAAATGAACGTGAACATTGAACGCTGGTTTGTTGGCCTCGGTAGCCATTGGCGGGAAACTCGAAGGCGCGAATGATTCAACCGTGTACAAGTTGGAAGAAGACGAAAGAATACGAATAAAAGTACAGTACATTCCTTGTAAAGCATTTCTTTATAGACTTTCGTTATGATATCGAATTTAACTACCGAACAACAATACAATTTCTTAATAAAAGTTCTTATGTTTTGGAGTTAAAGTCGATAATCGTACCTAGTAATTGTCGATTTGAAGCGTCTTCGCAAATAATACGAACCTACAGTTAAGTCCGCTGACAACAGGGGTGAGAATTTTGCATGAGTTGATTTCAATAAATACCATCCCCCCCATCAAGGGCTTATATGCATGCACCAAATGGGCTACAGAAACTATAATTACGCGTTGGAGACTGCTCGTATATTTTAGAAATACCCAAGTAAATCAATCACTAATGATAAGCTTACATGTTTACACTAACACAACCAGAACACAAAAAAGACAGCATGCATAAATACATAATAATGAGACAAGAATTAAACTAGCAAATACAACAATTTACCGTAATAAATCTTCATTTTGTTTATAGTGAATCAGTTCACTCTGAGCTGTTCTCAATTGTGTTCTAGTTGATTCTAGTTCATTTCTAACTTGATCAAGAGCAAGCTAAGTGAAGGGGGTAAAATGTACGGTAAATTATAAACAAAAATTAGCATTATAACCATATAAGACAGTCCCATAAAGTAATAAAAGTAAACCAGATTTCGTCGTGAACCTCCACAATTTGAATGTCTTCGAAAGGGTGCATCATCAGAGAACTCATGAGGAATTGAACATAAGACTCCCTCAGGATGTGGGATAAGCATAGTGACTCGCAAAATTCTAACTTCGGTTAATTCAAAATATAAATGTTGACGTCGGTTTATATCGAAATCCACCTTGTAATCAATCACATGCAGATAAGTAAAAGATAAACTGCTTAATTTCACCTCTTCTATGTGCATCTACCAACCAATTTAACTGCTTCTGTGGAGCCAGTTACACATAGGCCGTACAATTAGGCGTGTGTTTAACGTCGGATTTCCAAACACCATCTTACGTGGTTAAGTAAAACAAACAAAATCCATTCATAGTGCTATTTTATCTCATCTTGTGAATACAGAACACAAGATTGATATCAACGAGGCTTTCAAAGTCATTTACAGTATACCAACTAATCTTAACCTCAAATTAAAAGTTCGTCTACTACATACTACTGAGGCTTTTGGCATCCACAATAAGAAACCTAACTTATTTGACCAAAAGAAGCTGGTTCAGGCAATGGTCTTACACCTTGGCCATCAAGGTTCGAATGATCCTCAATTTTTGTGGAAATTTCCTTAATTTTAGTTGGTATTCTGTTTGCTATTATATTTTTAAGCTTTTTATAATTTATGCATCTTTAGTGAACTGTAATTCCATTGTGATCTTACTTAACAAATCGATATTATTTAAAAACACCAGTACTGTTTATGGCGACTATTCTGAATATTCCGTGTATATGAACATATACATGTATAATTGTACAGCCAGAAAAGGAAACTATCGATAAGGATATTCTCTGCTCAATTTCTTTTCTCTAGATTATGAATGGATATTTTCGCTATCTTGGAATCCAGATAAGCTTACAGTCGAAATAATCTATCACTGCAGAGATAGATAGATAGAGTGAAAACAACAACAACATTGAAATCGCCTTACCGTCTGATTCTGTGTTGTATTCATTCGTTCAAGTCGCAGTTGTGCTTCACGAAGTGCCTGTTCAAGGCTTTCCTGTTTCCTATTTGCTTCGTTCAATTTAATGTTCACGTCTGATAATTGCTGAAAAAAAATAAATAAATGGAAAATGTTAATGTTAACATTAGTAGACTAACTGTATTATAGGCTTGAAGTATAAACTGTGTTTCATAAAGTAGAAATACAATGAAAAGATGAATACAAAAGGGAAAATGAAACGTGCCCATAACATGCATATGACCAGGCGGGGGGTTCGATTCCCGGCCGAAGCACTGCTAAACCTTACTTAGTCATCAGTAGTAGTAAGTAGGGTAAAGAGGAAAGGTTGGGAGTGAAGTTAGCAACGCCACACCCTGTAAAACAATACCACCGCTAACGAAACTAAAAAGCACAACCAACGTTGGAAGCTCAATGTTTTCACTAGAGACGCAAAGGAATGATACGTCCAGAAATCATTTAGGCCATTATTACCATTATTATTTCTATCATTCTGGCCTTATACCTTACATATAATGAGTATCCCTTAAACAACTTTTCGGCAGAATTATAATTCAGACAGAATATAAAATTTGTCTTCTTAAAATGTTGCACAATCAAGTGGAAACATTGGCATAGGTTAAGTGGATGGATAGTATGATTACCACCAACTGTTCATAGAGAATACAAGCAACTAGTGTCTGTCTGTCTGTCTGTTTTCAACAACAACTTTGCACCGATATGCAGCAGTTCAAATCGCCACACTCCATGTACCACACAAAACAAGAGAAAAAAAAATGCAAAGTAGAGACAAAAGGAATAGTAATAACGAAGAACACTATAGTTTCATTGGAAATTATAAGTCACAAGGAGTGGGTGCATATGACCCAGTCATCAGTGAGAACGATTTTCAGCCATATCACCAATTGTCTCCAGCCTTCACTGGTTTTTACCGTCCCGAGGACTTCAACCAGGAAGTTTACACCTCCCTACATCACTGGATGGCTTAAACTAACTGTTGTGGATTTCATTGAATGATGAAGCCATGTTTTCGTTTGACCATCACTAGCTCTCTCTTTTCCAACTTCATCGATTGTATGTCAGCTAACATTGCCTGTCGAGGAAGGCGATGGCTCGGCATTCGTAACACACGTAGCTTCACAGCCTCATCGACTGATTTCTCCTCCTTCCTTACCTAGCACTCAACGCCTAACATTAATATTGCTCACCCCATTAGACAACTTCACACGGGAGATATAACGCAGACAACGATGATCAAAGACAGCTAGCTAGCAACCACACTGAGTTAGTAAGCTATACCCTTCGAAATGGTATACTATCTGATATGTATCCACATTATGTGTGTTTTGTTTTTGACAGTCTATTATATTCTGCTATGTTTATATAGATCGATATTTCATTATAACTGATAATATGCTTTTGTCTGTCCACTAACTAAATAAACATGTATGACCTTGTTGTTACATGACATTACAACCAATCATGTTAAGACTATCTATTTATTGGTTCATGTGTATTAGTCAATTTCACATATGCTTTTGTATTGTATACTTGTTCATACTTGTTCCCACGTTTCGTACACTACGTACCATTTCACTCACACTCTTGTGCGACATTTACTTTCCTGTCTGGAAAAAACAAGTATCATCGTAAACCTGGTGCTCTTATGATTTCCCTCTTTCCGCATCAGGACTATTAACTATTCGACGAGTACATAACATAAATGGCGACGAGAAAACTATGGATTCTTCTAAATTGGAACTACTACTTGAGCGACAAATGAAATTGATGGAAATGCTTATCAACCAACAGACTGGTTCAACTTCACCTTCAAGCAATCCGAATCATACCACTCGACGAGTACATAACATAATTGGCGACGGGGAAAACTCTAATTACTCACTCAGCAGCAGTACATAACACTATCCTACGTAATGACTGCATAACAGGGTTAGTGTCATATACAATTATGGGAAATATCCATGTTAACAATCAGTAGTAGATAATAGTAACAACACTAGATAAACAACCTGAGAACTCCCTACTGAAGCTGCGATAAGACGACTACGTTCAGTCTGCATGTTTGCTATCTGATCACGTAGTCCTTTCAGTTGACTTTCAGCTTTTTCTGCTCGTTCTTCAAGCTCACAACATTCGGCTTTTTTACTCTTCAGTAATTCTTCATTTTCCTATAATACGAGAGAGGGAGAGAGAGAGAAAACGCAACAACAGATAGAGACAAAAAGATGAACAGTAGAAGTATTTAAGGCATATGAAACACATTCTAATTGTAAAATTATACAAGAATAGAGTTACTCGAATACAAGGTGTTCGGTAAATAGAGGTCAATCTGATTCGGTAACTGAACTGACTGACTAGGACAGATATGTCATACATACACAGTCATTAACTTCTTTAATGAGCAATGCAATTTGAAGGAGAATAACCTCGAAATAAAAAGAACTACACCCGGTAAGTACAAGTATTAAGACAGAGAGCATCCAATTGAAGAATTGAGATTTTGTGGAAAAAAAACAACTGATACATTCATTTATCTCCCTGTCTATTCGACTACAAATTGTGAGTGAATAGATTAGCATTGGGAAATATGAAATAATAATCAACTTGTAGATATAAAAATAAAATAAATAAAACTTTATCTTCAATCAATCATTCACAAGCTATGTAAAGTACTGATGAATGAAGCGTCATGCGTCTAGTCCTTTGTGTCCGGTTCAGACTGAATTCTATCAGTCAAGTTTCCTATGTGACTACCGCCACCATCCCACGCGACTCGCCATCACGGTGCGTACTTCAATCTACTGTTATTAGATAATTCGAGGCAATCGACAGAAAGCCTTGAACTCAAGTTTCGTGCTTCCTGGCACTCATCAGTTAGCAAGACGTATCTGTAATCCAATACAGTCCTACAGGAGGTGGTCCATCGCAAGTCCAAAGGACTCATTGGTAACATTTTTGACTGGAACACTGGGTGACACACGTTCAAATTTCAGAAGGCACATGAGTTCCATGCTGACCGGTAAATGGCAACAAGTACGAAACCTAAGTCGTCTAGGCTTACTGCGACGATTGGTGCCAACTATCTTGTAACATTCAAGTATTCATTTGTAGGGATTTGATTTAATCATGAGCTGACATTGGTTAGAGAACCACTGGAAAACTTGGGAGTACTGGACATCTGTTTCGTCCTAATTTGGGACTCTTCAGCAGTACGCACCCACCGGGGTCCGAAACCGGTAATAACATAATAAAACTTCTGGAGAACACATTAACTGAAGACCAAAATTGAACAATGCTTGTAGAAAACTGTAGCACTGTGGTAGAATACATTAATTACACGTTAATCTGTTTATTGGATATATGATACAGTGAAACAGTATTATTTATTGTATGATGTTCATTGTTCATACTGACATCAAATATAACTTCTAAACTAGGGGCTTTGATAGTTCTCTTTATTCGTTCTAAACAACAAAGTTGCACATACAAAGCAGTGACAACTTTGTAGACTTGTGTGAATTCTATTTGTTGATAAGTAAGTCTAATCCCGACCGAAAGCTGCTACCTTGACGTGGTGGTCGGGCTTGAACACGCAATGATCTATTCAAGCTATACTGGCTGAGACTTATGTCTCTTGAGGTTCTACCATGCCAGGCAGGTTGTTTGGATAGCGGTTAAACAAAAAGCAGCTACCCATCCAATACCATGATTCAAACAAATTCACAAAATATCATGCCGGATCGGCCGTGGCCCGGATTAACAACGACCGCGCTTCCTGCTGCCGTGTCACAGGGTAGGAGTGATAAGTATGCTACTGAGACACACCAAACAAAAAAGAACAGACAGAAGTCTAAAGACATCACCAGATAGTAAGCTGAATTATTAAATAATTTGAGAGTGTAATAGTCACGTAATAAATAACGTTACACCACACCGATAGATAGGCAAACAAAAAAGGAATCAACAACCAGAGTATGAGTATGCAGATGGTGGTGAATGAAAGAAGAAAACAGCAACAATGAACAAGAATACTTCATTGAATACAGATACTCACTGTCTTAACACTGTCTAGTTGTTTCCTCAGGTCAGTTCGTTCAACTGTATACTGTTGTATTGTTTCTTTAAAAGTATTTCCTAAAGCAGCAAGTTCTCGTTCAACTTGTTCATTACGTTCAATTAGTAAATTAAGCTGGTCGCTACAAAAAAATTGACATTAAGAGGTACAATTAAATGTACTCAATAAGTAGTTATTATCGCAGAGAATATATGCATAGAAGACATTTTATAATAAGTCATAGGAAGGTGTTAACACAACACTGATCAATATTTTGTCTTCTAAGAAATCTGGCTTTACTTACCAACTTCAGTCACCAGCAA
The DNA here is from genome assembly GCA_944472135.2 of Trichobilharzia regenti. Taxonomy (NCBI): domain Eukaryota; kingdom Metazoa; phylum Platyhelminthes; class Trematoda; order Strigeidida; family Schistosomatidae; genus Trichobilharzia; species Trichobilharzia regenti. The sequence continues at coordinate 118,549 of CALYDD020000476.1, forward strand.
GCAAAGAAAAACACAAATCTACGTTATATTACCACCTTGCAAACATCTCCGAAAGTGAAACTATATGGGTCCCAATTACATAGATTCAATACATTCATAACAATCCTATTCGGTCACCTTTTTCCTCTCCAAGCTGAGGATGTGCGGCGACTCTGTGTATTCGGTCATCGCTGTATCAGTAGGATCACTTGCGTTCGATGGCATCATCGCGTGACTAATTCTGAGCGAGCCCAGAAGCGAATGTTTGGAAACAGTGGAGACCACCATTCGTTGAGTGTCGTCATATAGAAACACCGGCTTCGGTGGCTGTGACATATGCTAAGAATGTCATCCCACCCAGAGGCTTCCGTACAGGTGTCTGTCCTCTAGCCCTAACATGGGATGGAAAAAGCGGTGATGTGATCAGACCATGACGTGGAGTGGTGGGATGAAGGATATTTGTGTTAGGCTAACATCGGTTGGTGAGTCACGAATCCCTGGTTGGAGTCCGACAGACAGCTAGAGTCGGTGATTCGAGACGTTATGTTATATGAACGAAAATCGCAATCGATGGAGAGAACGTGCTGCAGCTTCCTTCTTTCTTCCCTTCCCCACAATAATTGATGAATGCTGTTTGAACTTGTTAAATATGACTGCTCTCTTTCCAGATGAAGTACTTTATCTCTTCTTTACCTACATTCTTACTTTTTTATCTCATATGTCCTTTTATTACTATTATTGTCTGGCGCATTTTTTTGGTGCCATATTGTACCAAGTAAGTTAACATAGAGATCTAGGTAAACAGTATGTACAGTAATCAGACGAGAATAAAATATGAACAGATTTACAATATAAAATGATATCATTCTATTTCACAGGTTCTCATCAACTGCAAACTACCCGAAATTACAATGGTTATAAATAATAACATTTCATAATTCATTGTTTGAAAGGTAATAGAGAAAACATTATAAGGTGAATGCATATGGAATATAAGTAATATAATTTTTAGATCAGGTCACCATCAATTTATATACTATCAAGCTATGTAAAAAGAAATTGGGGGAGGAGGAGGGTGAGAGAAGACAGAAAACAGAAAAAATCTAATAAACAGTGTCAACATGACAACTCAAGAAGGTCAAAGTTCATCAGTTTGAAAACTTGCTTAGTAAGTTGAACTCACTAGTGTGTATGACTAATCAGTGTAATGAAAGTGATACGGTTACCAAGCGAGTGAGAGAATGACTACACTCACTTTCTGTGTGCATAAGTTTGGTCTGAGATGTTTGATTGGAATTCCTTTAGCAAATCGTAGTAGATTTTCTGTCCTTTGCATGTTTAGTATTTTGAAGGATTCGGAAGCAATTGCAATCAAACATCTCAGACCAAACTTATGCACACAAAAAGTGAGTGTAGTCATTCTCTCACTCGCTTGGTAACCGTATCACTTTCATTACACTGATTAGTCATACACACTAGTGAGTTCAACTTACTAAGCAAGTTTTCAAACTGATGAACTTTGACCTTCTTGAGTTGTCATGTTGACACTGTTTATTAGATTTTTTCTGTTTTCTGTCTTCTCTCACCCTCCTCCTCCCCCAATTTCTTTTTACATAGCTTGATAGTATATAAATTGATGGTGACCACCTGATCTAAAAATTATATTACTTATATTCCATATGCATTCACCTTATAATGTTTTCTCTATTACCTTTCAAACAATGAATTATGAAATGTTATTATTTATAACCATTGTAATTTCAGGTAGTTTGCAACTGATGAGAACCTGTGAAATAGAATGATATCATTGTATACTGCAAGTGTGGTCTTTCTTTCTCTATCAAAATTCGTCAAGGGAACCAAATGTATGAAAATATGAACAGTCGTTGGTGGAATATACTATGCATTCTATAGTAGACTAATTTTACGTGATACAATACTAATCAGGAATACAACCGGTATAGGAATACTGTTGTAGATAAACACACGGAATCCTGTGAGAGATTAGCGAATCTCAGATTGTCAGACCCTGAGCATCCCTCTCCATACACAACTCTCTCTCTCGCGCTCGCTCTCTCCTTGTATTTCATCAGGTAAGGAAATGAGAAGCAAGTATAAAGGACTATTTGTTCGGACGGCCAAGTATACTAACTATAAAATACCTTATTTGGTGCACAATTTGTGGTGAGAAAAGTGTAGGGAAGGATTACTGAGAAACACTCAGTAAACGTCCCTCCCTTTTTTCATTATTATATTGCTGTTTATATCTTCACCTAATGTTATATTCATATTCAAGTGAACAATGTTACCAATGTAAATGCCCTGGTTTTAAATTATTACCCCTATGATGAGAATATCAGATGCAATATGTTAGACTACATTGCTGAAAATGCAAAATTTGTACAAAATTACTGTTTGAAACAAAGCTTTTATCATTACTATTATTATAAAACAACACAGTTTATACCGGTGACCTGATTCAATCATTGGACTACTAGAGTTTCCATCCATCAAAATGCCTAAACTCTTCAGCATTTCTTATTCTTCTAATGATGTAATTAAATCATGTGTCGGTGGCGTAGCGGCTAAGACGCTCGCCGACCATGCACATGGTCCAGGGTTTGATCGCCAGCCGACGCACTCCTTCACCTCGCTAAGCCAGAAATAATGCTGGTAAAGAGGAAAGCTTGGGCATGAGGCTAGCAACCCCATCCTGTAAAATAAACGCTGCTACGGAAAATTCAAGCCACTAGCTTGAAGCCCTATGTTTCACTGGGGAACGTGAAGGGAAAAAAAAGCACAAACGCCTCAGCACTTTTTATTCTCCTAATGATGTAATCAAATCAAATAATAATCAATAATAAAAAAATGTGCATAGCTGGCTCTCTCTTCATCTGTGCAACAACGTTAGGCCTAATGACGTACTTCAGATTGTTAGTTAATTGGTGGATGATGACTAGCAGTGGAACCGTCCTATTTGGGACTCGTCATCTGGATGTGCCTGCATCCCCCAGTGAGTGATGATGTTCCCACCGAGGCTTGAACCCAGTGCCCATCGTTTCAAACGCCAAAGTGTTATACACTAGACCACTTACGCGATAAGAGCCACCTCCTGTGCAACGGGTCATATTACATGCCCAGACACTCGAAGCATTTGCACAAGAAGCCTACATGTAAATCTGAGACCAAACACTCGGTTCAATCAATCGACGGGACAACCTACAATTCAATTCTTCAGATTATTACTTTACATGGAAATCTTGTACGAAAGCGAAATATTTTGGAACGCTGAAAATTTATGTATTGTGTTCACATATTGTTTAAAATATTGTCTTATTTTAATCATTCTTATTGTTAAAGACAATTGTTTTAAATATAAACGCTACTACAACTTACGATTGGGATTGAATTTCGGATGATTTCTCCTGTTTTCGAGCTGAATCAGCAGTCACTTGTTCCAGTTTCTCCATGATTTCCTTGTTTTTCTACAAGACAACAACAAAAAAGGAACATATAATTGATTTTCACTACAATTCTTTATGATGACATGAAACTGTATGCATTGTATACAGGTTTAAATGATGCAATTCAATAAGAGAAATCACTTAGCAGTCGGCCTTCTTTCGCTACCTCAAATAAAGGAAGACAAAGACAATCAAAGCCTTTTTATCTAATGGGTGTGTGTGGATCGGTGGTTCAGTGGTAGAGTGCTCGCCAACCACGCGAACATAGTCCGTGGTCTAATTTCCGAGGGACGCACTCTCCACAACCACAGCCTAGTTTACTAGGCAATAGTAAGTCAGGAAAACACGGAAAGTTGGGAGTGGGGCGCTAGTAACCCTACCCCCCTCCAGAGAAAGAAACACCACCAGCACTAATCAAACATTAAAGCTGAAGCTTGAAGTCCATCTAATGCACCATTCAGAATGCTAAGGAAGTGTAGCATAAATCTGATGGGTGTAACTTCCCTCCCTTATGACCATTCTGTTATCGCTTTGATCCACATCGGGGTTCATATTTTCCCTCCATTTGTACAAAGTAAATCTTACTTAATGCATATGTTGCTGTATTAATTATGTTTATATTTTACAAAAAAAAAGAGAAAAACAACAACAAAAATATTTCGAAAGGAGGGACTTTGAATTGCTTAAAAGCCTTTATGATAAACTCCATCATCATCAGTATACTTCATCACCACCATATCAAATAAGAACAACAATAAAACACTTATTAAAAATATTTCCTTTTTTGTTAAAAATGCATACCTTCTCTTCATCTCTTAATTTATCACGAACTGTAAAGTATTTATCCTCAAATTGTAAACACTTTTGATTTAAATCTCTTTGGTAATCTTTGGCATCTTCTAGTTTCTGTTTCAATACCTAGAAAATATAAGACAGTGTTCATATATAAGAGATGATCATGACGTGCTAATAATATTACGGTAATTACTATAAGTAATACACAACCTTACTCAGAATAGATACCGGTACGTATCGTGAAGAACACGAAACCAAAGCCGAAAAGAGAAAAATGCACTTCATTACCAAAGAAAACACTATACTCGAATCTAGACTTCAGGGGAGACTTAGTTGCAGATATCCTCAAAACAAGAATCTCTAGTTCCCTTTCCTGATCCTGAAGCAACTCCAAGAGAGACATTCTCTAGTGGCCCACTGCTTCTAAGCAATGCAAAGAACAAACTTCCGCATATGACTGACTACTCCAATGTGCATACATCAGTTCACCTGCTCTTGAGGAGCTAGATACATTGGTCGTTCCATGCAGGTCTTATCATAATGTATGTTTGAGAATGCAAAGAAAAGGTACTGGTTCAATCAGAAGTGCCGAAATTGAACACCACATCAACACCTGTCACACAGAATCTCAACTGACTCATCCATCATTCAAAGTTTAAAAATTAAACGAAAATCTATCAGTCAGTGGAATTCCGACTTCTTTGTACTACAGAAACCCTCATCATATGCATTGAAAAGCTGGCTGGAGCTTATGTGTTCATCAAAAGAAAAGAGTTCAACCTCTACATTTATCAGGCATCTAGTTCAGTTTGACTCCTCAGTTTTCCCTTTTTGGTGTTGTTTCTTTCATACCCTTCAATTTTTTCATTTGTTATTTAAAAAACTATTATTCCAATTTGTTTCCATGCTCATCCAGTTCACACTTTTATTCAATAAATCTATTTTCTAATCTAGCCTAATTTTGTTTCTAAGCCCCGTCGAACACCGTCCAACTTTCATATCAAGTTGAAAATTATCATCACCTCAAAATCTCCTTCGTTTTTATTATGTGGAATTATATAATACTTGTATTTTGTGCGTGAATGTGTGTGTGAATGAAATCGCCAAAATGATATCTTTGCTGAACTTCTTGTTCTTTTCTCTCTTCAATGTCCTGATGGTCAATGAAACATTTTCATAACGCTATGAATTACGTAATTATGTGATAGTGTAGGTATGACTCATCGGCTCATTATATTCAACAGAAGAAAACCAATCAATAGAAGTAAGTGGAGAGTAAGAAACAGAAACCGACATTACGTAATAGGCGTAAAAATTTGGGTGATGACTAGTACATTGTTTTCTAGATTACAACTCATATTATATGGCGCACACCCTTTATAGAACAATATTACGAATTCTATGTTGAATATAAATCTGATTTTGCACAGCATTTGAAAATGACTCATCGGAAAGAAAGTGTTGTTCCATATTTCGTCATCTTTTTGTTTATAACTCAAATATGAGGGGTTTGCTATTCAATCTTTATGCGAACTAGGTGTATTTATCCGGCTAAAGCGAGAACGTGAGCGTTTATGAAGCTTCTAACGCTAACATTGAGAAGTCATTGTATAGAGTACTACACACACACACACCACACACACACACACACACAGAGGCATGTCTTTACTATAAAAACTCACTTTAATTTCACGGTTCAGATTATTTTCAGTTTCACGAGATTGACGTTGATCAGCAATTATTCCATCTATTGTTTCGACTAGTTGATTCACTTGTTGTTTTGATTCATCCAGGGCTTTTTTCAATTCAGCATTTGTTGATTCTAGAGTATAACATGACTGGTTGGCTCGATTAGAAGCGTGCTTGAATTGTTTTACAGCAAAATTAATAAGACGATAAACTATTTCGTAACCAACAAGATTATCTGATGGTGAATTTGAAGTAGACGAAGGTATATTTAAGAATGAAGCATCTGTTGATGCATCATTTGTTGTGAAGACAGTTGACGGACAGAGTGCTGTTAGTAAATCCAATAAATCTGCTTCAGCAAAATTACTTGGCAAGTTGGACAGGCGAGACTGATTTGTAAAAAAAGAAAAGATTAGCAAGAATAAACATCCCCTTATAAATCCTCGGCACACGGTAAAAATTTCAATAGCACAAAAGGTAATCGATAACCAGTGAACATACGATCTAGCATAATCTGGATCGGTAAAACTAACAGACGAAGAATAACCACAGTCAGTCAACTTGTTATTTCTTATAAAATTTATTTTATCCCATAAGAATTGCAACTAAATAGCTTCGAGTAATTAAACCGAAAGAAATAATTTAGTCCTATACTACCTGACCTGAATTACACTCCACCTATAAGTGCGCGTCGGTGACACAGGGGTTAGGACGCTCGCCGACCATGCACATGGTCCGGGGTTCGATCCCCGGCCGATGCACTCCTTTACCTCGCTAAGCCAGAAATAATGCTGGTAAAGAGGAAAGGCTGGACATGAGGCTATCAACCCAATCCTGTAAAATCAAACACTGCTACAGAAGCTTCAAGCGACTAGCTTGAGGCCCTATGTTCCACTGGAAACATGAAGGGTAAAGGTATGTGCACGTCCGTCATTCAATCGTAGAATACTCGGCCAACTTCTCATATGGTTCGGGTTCGATTCCCGGCTAACAGACTCCTAAATCTCGCCTAACTGATTGTAAGTCTAGTAGTAATGGGGGAAAGTTGGACGTGAGTTTGCCAACTTCATTCCCTAAAAAGAAGCATCGCTGCTTAATGAAACTTCAAAGCTCAATGCTTGAAGCTGCGTATGTTCCGATTGGAAAGCAAGGGAATGAACACACTTTTCCACCAATTTCCAACTTATGAATGATAGAATACTCTGATTTGTTTAACAAAAGTGAAAGGAATGATCAAAATAGAATTTCATATCAAAGTATAACTTTTTTATAAGCGGACAGTAACATACCACAGCCTGTTGTACTTGATCGACTACACTTTGTGCTTGTTGACAGCTCTGTAGTGATGCAGTTAGTCGAAGATTTTCTTCATGAAGCTGTTTTATTCGAGAATTTAACTGATCAATAGTAGATCTATTAAGATTAAAAAACAACAACAATACAACAGGCATAATGCTAACGTGAGAGATAAGTACGTTAGATGTCAAACTTGTTATGATAAATCACTAAGCCTTAGAGAGAAAAAAAGAAACTACAAACTGGTACAGTACAGCTTATCTTACCTGTCTTTTTCTACAACTGTATCAGAAAGAACACGGACAGCTTCGTTTATTTCTTTCAGAACATGACCGTTATCGAAGGCACTAACGAGTCGTTGACGTAAATCCTATGAGAAATGATAAAAAAATCACTACTGAGTAATGCATAATTTACTGAAAATAATAAATAAATGCGAAAATAATACTATCAGTCCTGAAAAATTTCTTTTTTAAGAATTAAATTAATGCGGTTATTACGTTGGTTGAATCAATCACTCGCCTGCTGGGATAATAAACTTGTTCCCCCAGTGGCCGATAGTGTTCCCATTCAGATTCAAATCAAGCAGGCACTGTTTCATATCCCAGTGTTATCCAACTAGGCTATTGAGAAACAAAAGCCACCTCACCACGCTAGTGCAACAGGTATCACTTATAATTTGTATTGCATTTCTGTCTTGTAACTGGAAGGTCTCGGTTTCGAACCCCCCCCCTCCCACTGGGTGCGTACTCTGCAGAGTAACAAACCAGGACGGAACAACTGTGTTCAGTACTTCCTGGTTTTCTAGTGATTCTCTAACTGATGTCAACTCATGATCAAGCCAACACTTGCTATTTTTGTCAAGCACTTCAGAGTTCAGTATAACCAACCGATCAATAGACAATTCAAAATACCTTCAACAAGTAGATTGGTATTATTTCAAAAATTTGAAAACTGACTTTTACTATTAACAAACAGTAATGCAAAACTAAAAACGCACAAGACAATTAAATGGTAGCTTTAATCCTCTAAAGATAGAGAAAAGGTTACACATTAATGTATCTTTCTTCATTATGTGAATACATTTCACGACATTATAATAAGAACCTGAATAGGCTGAATATATATATATATATATATATATATATTCAACTACTCTAAAGATAAACTATCGCATTTGACCACTTCCATGTGTATCTACCAATTCACCTGCTCTTGCGGAGCGAGGTATATAGGTCGTTCGATGCGAGTTTTATCTAAAAGAGTTCAAGAACACTATCCCGCCTGGCTACGGAAAGGTAACAATGGAGCAATAAGGAGCGCCATTATTGAGCATATACTCAACACTGGTCATTCGATTTGCAAGGAGAAGTCATTCAAAGTCATCTATAAAGTCAAAAGAAGCCTTCCAAAATCTGAAAGAAGCAACCTTCTTTACCTACCGACATGGGAAGCATCGTTTCAATTACAGGTGATGGAAATGATGAGTATATCAAACCAGCGAGGATCGGGAAAGCAAGGAAAGCTTCCATTTCTCTTAAGTCTGTGTGGAGGTCAACAGAACTCAGCATGAAAAATAAGATCCGGATTTTAAACTCCAATGGGAAGTCAGTGCTACTATACGGATCGGAGGCATGGTGCGTCACGAAAGGGCACTTTGAACAAACTACACAACTTCATCAATAGCTGTCTTCGCTCAATACTACTCAAGATCAGATGGCCGGCCAGAAAAGATCAGAAACAGAGATCCACAGGTGGGAAGAGGTGGAGCCAGGTGAAAACGTTAGCAATAACGTTATAGAATGGATAAAGTTAGGATTGAATTCTATCCGGCTAGGAAGGAGTAAATGAAATACATAAATCGATATTTGATTGGCAGTGTTTCAGTGTGGAACTCTGTATAGAAACAGTAGTTCAGTTGTCATACTCCATATATAGCACACAAATGTAGAGAAGAAGACATGAACTCAAGGGGATTATTAATGGCCAGAAATGTTTCCGAGAAAGAATAGTAACATAGAAAAACATCAGAGTTTAATTTTGATTCGATTTTTTTTTATTTTTTATTTCAGCTTGATTCCACACCGTATTTTTTGGAACAGGTATGGAATTTTTAGCATGTGATATCGGTAGCCAAATTTTGCAGGCCTCCCGTAGATATCAGGTGTGTGTCGGCAGGGGATCGAACCCCAGACCATATGCATGGTTGGCGAGAGTCCTAACTACAACAGGTTGAATGCATCTGCGCAACTAGAGACGATTTTAAGCCACATCACTAACAATCTCCAGGTATTGGTTCTTAGAATCCAGAGGACCCCAGCCAGGCATCCTACACCTCCCCAAGTAGTTCAGACCGATAGTTACAAACTAAATGGATTACTGCCATGTTTTGATTTGACCACTTATGATGACTCTTTTCCAATCTAATCTGACCTCAACTTACGTTTCCCGACGATGAGGGCGGTGGCTGCGCATGCGTAACACGTGTCCTAGCAATCTCACTTGACTTACCTTTACAACCGTCCCCCACCGATTCATTTGCCTTCCTTACCCAATACTACGTCTAACTTCAATAATACTCACTACATTATACAACGTAACACAGGGAATAGAACGCAAAAATTCGCGTGTACAATCTTATCAAAAATATTAATTGGAAATGATTTCAGTGTTACTCATTTAAAATTTTAAGGAGGACTATACAAATCCGAAAATATAACCAAAGGGAACTGAAGTCGTTTTAGAAACATAATTCCAATTATTTCAAACTCTAACTTGATCATATAGGAAAACACACTAGGAAATTACTATTATTATTATTATGATTACTTTTACTCTTATTGATCTCAGTGAACACTGTTCACTTTCCACTATTCGAGGCACTTTCGAAAGTGAAATGCATGCCTATGGCATAAAATTTCCACAGAACCGATTAATTCTCAGAAATCAAATTAGTAACAAGAGAAAAATCATGACGACAAAAAAAGGATTAGACTGCTAGGAAGTTGCACATAGGTATCAATTTTCCTCTGATTATTGTTTAGGCCGATTGGAAACATCTATAATGACAAAACTATAAAGCTTTTATCATCTAAATATATGAGAGCTGTATAGGATAAACAAGCAATTAGAGTAACACAGTCTAGCACTATATCTAAAACGGTATAATGTTGTAAGCACCTTATTTGCATAGACGCTCAACTTTACCTTAGATTAACAACGAACGAAGTACCAACATTGGCAGCAGCTATCGACAGAGGAGTCTGCTTTTTGGTAAGATTGCCAAATAACACTAATCCAGGTGTATATGTATATCCGAGGAATGGCAAATCTCTGACACATTCAGAACCTTGCCATTCAATATCCTCAATCTCTTCCATTTCCTCATTTATGGGTACAGCTGCAGCTTCTTGAATCGCTTGTCTTTTTGCCTCTTCTGTAGATCTTAAGGATTTCTCTGGATTAATATTCTCTTGATTTTCATCATCTGGAATACTCTTGACTGCACGTCTGTCTAAAACAGTCTCATCGACTTCATTATCATCATTGTCTAAAGTTGCACACTGGGCAGCACATCCATCGTGGACTGATGATGACTTAGTGAAACGAACAGGGGAAAAGGTTTTGTTTGTAGAAACATCCATTATAGCTTCATCACGGGTACGTGAACCCCCACCAGAGAAATTCGAAACATCATCAAGTTCTCCAACTGGAGGTAAATATGGGGGTGTAACTACATAAAAGAAAGAATATCATATGAATTACAATAACTAACTATTGATTAAATAGTAACCAGCCCAAAAACAAACTATGAAGAAATTAGGAATGAAATTTCTACTGGTTTATAGGTAGGTAGGTTCACGAAGTGAACTGGCAGGAAACCACTAAATACTAATACTCTAATTTACATCATGACAAAAATCCCAGGAAGTTGTTCATGAATATGGTGGAGATCAACTGATAGCTAACATTGGTCGGATGTGCTAGCTATCAGATGTTCATTAGTAGATAGTGAATAACACCAGATCCAAGGAATCAGGTGAATAAAAGTATAATTAGGATATGTGATCATTCGAGCTCACCTTGTAACCAGAAGGTCCTGGATTCGGTCCCCGGTGGTGGGCACGTACTGCTGAAGAGTTTCAAACTAGGACGAAACAACTGGCTATCCAGTACTCACAGGTTTCCCAATGGTTCTCTAACCAATGTCAGCTCATGATGAAATCCTGTAACCATTTTTTCCGGTTTCAAAGACAGGTAGCTAGCATGCTGATCTACATTCTTTATGAATTGGACTAACCAATCCGTTCCAATAAGCGTTAATTTATTCGGTGTAACATTGTGATACAGTAAGACTGAATATTTTACATATTTATTATACTGTATTACTATTACTATGTAGTTATACTTTATCACATTGCCCATGTTTTATGCTCATTATATATCTAACTTGCTGTTCATGATACAGCTCACCTGCTTAATTAAACAGAAACACAGCTTACAGCCAATAGTTCCAAAGTTCGAGTCCCACTCCACCTAATATTTAATCTGGGCAACTCAATAGTATCATCAGCCTTTATATAATCAATGTGTAGTATATGGAATAGTTTTTTTCTGGATGACTGGGTCTGGATCAAATACATGTGAAGTATAGTTATTACGCACGAAAAGACGTTAAGTAATCTTTGAGTTGGAATAAAAATCAAAACGATAGATTAAGACAGCCAAGTTCAAACGTTCATGTACAATATCACAATGAATACGACAACGAATCGGGTAAATAGACATACAATAAGACGTTGAATGCGTTTGAGTCACATAGAATTATTATTATCAGTTGTCTTACTTGCCCTCTATTTCTGATTTCAACAACAAGTTCCCTACACAGCTTCGAAATTTTACATTTTTGAGACTGACCAGATTAAAAAATACTTTCCAGTTTAGGAGTTTGACTCCCATCCCACTATATCACTGGGGCCTGGACCCCAACCCACAACCCATCTATCGAAGTTTGGATAGAAAAGTAGACAGTAGACGTTATACCTTGTATAATTCCCAAATTTACCCTTAACAATACTCAACTGTTATTTCTCATAAGAGTTAGTAATCTCTTCACGATATCTCCTATCAAATACTTGCAATTCTCAGACGCAGTTTCTCTAAGCAACTAATCGTCGTCGGTTTTATGGATCAATAATTGAATGTGATAAGTTAGTATTCCCTTGTCAGAAACAGAGATCTTCCACGCATCAATCTACGATGCATCGGTGGTTCAGTGATAGAATCCTTATCAATCACGCAGGAGATCTGATCTAGGTCCGATTCTCTCGCCAAGTTTACTAGTCAACAGTATTTCTAGAAAGGTTATTAGCGAGAATAACAACCCAACCCCTTAAAAAAACAACCTCACAGTTACTGAAAGTTCAAAGCCACACAAGAAGATCATACGCTTCCAACGGAAAGTAAGTGCATAATGAGATTATAACATACGGTTTTTACTGACTCATAAAATAATTGAGTAGATAAATAAATAAATCAGTCAAGAAAAGATTTATCAGCAAAATTACTAACTAACCTTCTCTTAGTGTTGTGAAGTCGACATCTTTGAAAAATGTATGCATAACAACATCTTCATAAGTTAGCCGTTTCGATGGGGTAATAATCAATGATTTAATCAAATCAATGGCTGATTCTGTTATCTCTGATGATGGTGGGAATTTCAGCGTTTTCTGAAATAAGTGGCGAAAAAGAAAACCAAAAGAATTTAGTTGGTTAAAAGAAAAGGCGGGAAGACTAGTGAACTAGCCAGTGATTCTAACCCGGGAGGAGATCGAGGGCGAAGCCAGTGACCCTATTTCAGGTAATCAGCTTAGCTTAGGCCTTTGCAAAACTGGCGTAGAATCATGCTCATGTGCATGATACTGTTAAGTTGTGTTGTTCCAGAGAGACTAGAAAGTGCTCATAAATGCAAAACTCGACCGGAACCAATTGGATTCAGGAAAAGCGAATCATGTGCTGATCGAATTGCAGTGCCACGTATCACAATCGAACAGAGAGCACAGAACGCTAGTCAAATCCCTATCTCAACTTCAACTTTGAGAAGGCCTTCGACAGTGTATTTTGGAAACTGCTTCAACAACACAGAGTGTCCTAAACTTGTATCAACCTCATTCAACAGCTATGTGACAATATCATACGCCAACGGAAAACCCAATGAAGCCTTTGGAGTGAGGATAGGAGTAGAGCAGGACTGCCTACTATCACCAATGGTATTACTGATTGTGGTGGACTACATCATGCCACAGACAGTGGGAAGTAGTGACAAGACAGGAATACGTTATACCGATAAGCAGAATCTAGATCTGGAGTTTACGGATGATTTATGTCTATTGTCACACAAACAAACTATAAGACCTACAGGTGAAAACTAATCACTATGAATGGAAGACATTTGATTGAGGTCACGTCTTTCACTTATTTGAGCAGTATCGTTCCAACTACAGGTGGGATCGGAAAAGCGAGATTATTATTATTACTGTGAAATCAGTTTAGAAGTCTTTGAACTAAAAACATAAGGAACAAGATCTAGTAGATTTTTCACACTAATGTCAAGTCACTTCTGCTATGTGGTTCAGAGACTTTGAGCACGCGTCACCAAAAGCATTCTTAAGAGGCTATTGCAAATTTTCATCAACATCTGCCTTCCTACCCCTAACCCCCCATACTGAAGATCAGACGGTTAGCCAGAAACGATAAGCAACAGGGAATTTCGGAAACAAACTAATCAAGAACCTATTGCCTAAAAAATATGCAGAGGGAAGTGGCGATGGATTGAAAATATGCTGAGAAAACCGTTCGATAACATCATACGTCAGGCCTCCAAGTAGAACCAGAATAAGAAACGATGAGTTAGGTTTCCGAAGATAACATGCAGGAGATCGTGTGAGGAGGGAATTAAGGCTTATGGGGAATTGTGGAGTCACCTGAAAAAAAGACTGCAGAGGACAGATTGAAATGGAACTCAAGGGAATAGTGATAATGATAATAATAATAATCATAGTTACCCCATAGTCCATAATCTTCTGCATCATTTTGTCGTCATCTTCATCGTAGAATGGTGTTTGACCGTAGAATAATTCATACAACAATACACCAATAGCCCAGTAATCAAATTCTGGACCGACAAGTAATGGTTCTTGATTGTGCCGTCCCCGTTGTCTTAATAATTCAATATTTAAGTATTCTTTTGTCCCAACCATTGTAGGACATATACACTAAATAATAAACATTTTAAAATAAAATAAAATTAACTCGGCATGTGACCAACCATCATAAGATTGTCAATAAATATGTACAAAAAAAATAAGAAAAGGTTACACAAAGAGGTCAAAAAATGCAAAAGGTCAGAAACTGTTGTCATATCTAAATTAGAATACCCTTAGAATAAGCTGTATGATGAATATTGTACGCTGAAGAAAAGTAAATCGGAATTACTTTCAATTTGATTAATGTCACACTTGAATTAAATTTCGTCTGGTAAAATAAAAACACAATTCATTGTAAGGTGCAGTCTAATTAATATAGGGTCACTCTCATTGTGGTTTTTTTTCTCTTTCAATTCACTACAAAGATATGCGCATCCATGTTATTAAGGGGGAAAGAAATTGGAAAATTAACTTACACACACACGCGACAGAAGAAGAGAAAAATGATCATTAGAATACAGAACAAAAAGGTAAAAATGAGGAAGTAGACCATCTTGACTTCGGCAGTGAAATATATACACGAAGTAGAATACAATTACTAAAGTACATACAACAGAGTGTGGTAGTAGTAAAACAAGAAATAATTAATAAGTTGACTGTTTTCTATCACCAAGGTGAAGACTAGTTTCATACCACTAACCACTAACATGCAAAGATGATTAGTACTTTCATTCATTCAATTATTTTTAACATATTGTCTGCCCAAAACGGTGACTACTATAATCGATCTTCTTACCGCCATTCTAACACCACTACTTACTACTAGTTAGACAACGAGTTTGAACTCATTTTACCTACTTGTGTTCAGCCAGCTGCATAATGAGTAACGTTTGTTTCTACTAGTATAATGATTTATAAGCTAGTCATAAATAAGTGAACCTGTACTTAGTCATTGAGGAGTTCCACTAATCTTTTTTCACCGTTAAATGATGAACAATTAATGCAATTGTACATCCGTTGAAAAAAATTATACATTTGAACAAAATAGTATATTGAATTTAATCGGTGGATGGTGGAATCCAGTGGAATCCAGGATAACGCGCATTTCGTCCTATTCGGGACTGGTCATCTGGATGGATGTGCCTGCATTCCCCAGTGAGTGATGATATTCCCACCAAGGCTCAAACCCAGTGCCCATAGTTTCCAACGCCAAAGCGTTATCCACTAGACCACTTGGGCCATGACAGCCACCTCTTGTGCAATGGGTCATATTAATTATCTAATTTAATTTCAGATCTTCCCGTCGATTGATTGATTCGGCCGAAGTGCTCGGTCTCAGGTTGACATGTCGACTTCTTGTGCACATGCTTCGAAGATATCTGGACATGTAATTCGAATTTAATTGGTGGATGGTGATTAGCAGTGGAATCCAGCGAGGATACGCATTTCGTCCTATTTTAGTTCGAGCCTAGGTGGGAACATTTTTTTTATATATACTTTTATTTTTGATCACAGCTTGATTCCACACCGCATTTTTGCTACAGGTATGGAATTTTCAGCATGGATATCGGTAGCCCAAATTTCCCAGGCCGACCATAGATATCAGGTGTTCGTCGGCAAAGGATCAAACTCCGGACCATGTGCATGATCGGCGAGAGTCCTAACCGCTGTCCCACCGACGCACACTCACTGGGAATGCAGGTACATCCAGATGACGAGTCCCAAATAGGCATCCTCGCTGGATTCCACTGCTAGTCACCATCCACCAATTAAATTCGAATTACATGTCCAGATATCGTCGAAGCATCTGCACAAGAAGCCGTCGACATGTCAACCTGAGACCGAGCACTTCCGTCCAATCAATCGACGGGAGAATCTAAAATTCAATTGAATAAAATAGTACATCAGTTATCACACAACTAATATGTGTAAAGAAAGTATTCTGATTTTCGTTTCAGTGTGGTGAATACAAAACGTTTATTTGGTTTATATGCCATTCACTAAGCAGGTGGATATATCCAATTGTCTCTTAACAGTCGATTATACTATGAAATGATGTGCACTGTTCTCCTGCTGTAGGACTATGAAACATGATCACCAAAATTTAAAAGGCCTACCTTTGTAAATATATAATCATTACTTGTAGCAATCACTTTAGATAATGTTCCCCTATAAATGACCTTGTACGGCCGACGAAGGTGAATATACTCTAGTTTGCCTCTCAAAATCTTCTCATATGGCCACGAATTCATAGTCTCTGCTAGGTAAGTCCTATTATTCATCGTCTTCATACAGAGTAGGTATTCTTCACAAAAATGAGGCGCTTACAACGTTGTTCTACTTAGGGGGAGCCGGAAAACCTTGATCCCAAACACATTGTGTACATGGGCTCCAGAATCCGAACGGATCGAATAGTATGTAAACCTGTTATCTGCACCAGCAGTCACCAGGGGAAAGTAGCCCCTGACCTTGCTCCACTGATTTATCGATCAAACCTGGTGTCAAAGGCTCGGAGTGCAGTCCTTTAAGACAACCACTTGCTTTGTTCCGGCTGGTATCCCAGCCGGTATCTCGCACAAACTATAGAACTTTGTATGGCGCATTTCTTGGGGTTCATAATATACCAAGTGTGTATTTTAATAATACTTTAGATAATTAATACAGGTGAAACAGGCAACTTGGTTGGTTCCTTGTATAGTTGTTTAAAGTGCCTAATACATGAAGAATTACACTTATCTATTTTTGGAATTATGATGATGAGATTCAAGGGGGGAGAAGGACACTCAGATAAAGAAAGAGGTGACAGAAACCAATGAAATTGCGATTGAAAATTCATCCTACAAACAGTGATTAAAACTAAGCATACAGGTCAAGGTTAACGGAAGACCACCTGCGAACAAATGATCTAACCTTGCACAGAACTCTCTATCCCTCAAACATGTGAAAGAAAATTGATTCAGTCTTTATCGTTATTAAAGGTTTTATTAAAGGTTCAATCCCAGGTGGGGTTCTAGGTGCGTCCTGTGACGAGTCTCAAGATAGGACGAAACAATTATTAAGTAGTACTTCCTAGTTTTTAATGGCGGTTCTCTCACTAACATCAAACCGCGATCAAAACTTGAAACAAACCAAACCACCCCTACAAACTAATTGTTGTTGAAAGGTGAGTGAGGCTCAATGTGAATAATTAACTTTCTCCTTTAATCTAAGCAATGCAACAGATCAATAGATATGAAAAGGAAAACAAGTCTCCTTCAATACGCTGGCTATAAACATAGATTGTACTTAATTTTGAGATGAAATACCTGAGATAAGCAAATCTGGATAAATTTTCACGGGCGATATCATAAACAATTAGTTCACTGAAAGTTCAACCACAGTCAGTCAACTGATGCCTATAGCATTTAATTAGCTAAAAACTACTTTCTTATTTTTATTTTTGATTACAGCTTGATTCCACACTGTGTATTTGGTACAAGTACGGAATTCTCAGCGTGGATATCGGTAGCCCAAGTTTCGCAGGCCGACCATAGATATCAGGTGTGCGTCGGCGTGGGCTCGAACCCCGGACCATGTGCATGGTCGGCGAGAGTCCTAACCAATGTGCCACCGACGCACACAAGAAATACAAGCCAAAACAGATAGACAGATAAGTAAAAAAGGTTAAGTTAGCATTACCTTCCCATCTGCGTCAAGTCTGATAGCTGACCCGAAATCAATTAATTTCAAATGACCACTTCTTTCAATTGCGAAATTTTCGGGCTTCAGGTCACTGGAGAACAGGCGAAAAAAAAAGAGAAGAAATAACAACCTTAAATAGATGTACAAAATATTAAATGAATTTAAAGCGTTTTTTTTCTATGCGATAACAAAGCACTAGACTGGAGAATAACCATTTCAATGCAGATTTTGCCGCAAAGCAACATCAGTTAGGGATAATTGAAAACCAAGGGATACTAAATACCTATCTCAACTTAGTTTAGCACTCTTCAACTGTGTTCATCCATCACCCCGTCAGGGATCAAACCCAAGATCTTCGGGTTACGAGACCAAGGTCGTTGACTATT